>LBNU01022446.1:34124-72806 GCA_014162995.1 Artemisia annua
GGGATTTTCAAAATCTTTGTCATGCGCCCAATTGGGTCAAATTTTTGGGAAACCAACGAGTCTCCCCTATTTGAATATAACAAAATAGGCCTTAGGTGAAACAATTGTGGTTTTAGGTGAAACAACCTCTAAAGCTCCTAACTTCCACTCCTATGTCGAGCCGACTAAAAGCTCCAAACATGGAAATCCACTAGAAGTCGCTCATGCATTAAATACAACCATATAATCGGTAGCAAACCACATCCGATTTCATTTTCTTTTCTTAAGACGTTCAAGCAAGTTACCGTATAGGAGGTTAGCCATTTTTCTTAAGCCTAACATCGATAAACATTCATCCAATACAATTAATAACACACCATTCAACCAATAATTAATAGTTAGGTTTCATTAGATCTAAGCAAACACGAAGAAAACCTAGCCTAGCATGTTAAACAAAAGACAAGAACAAGATAGAATCAAACAACACATAGACATATTGAATGATTAATTGATAACTTATCTTCAGTGTAACATGGAAGATCTCAAGGTGAAAAACCTTGAAAAAGCTGCTAAAATTCGTATTAGGGTTCCTCTCTAAAAAGTTCCACACAATGAATGAAAATTGCGAATATATATATATAGATATACAGATCTGACAGCGTCACTCTTTGGGTTGTGACGCCGTCACCTCGCCGTGCTAGGGTTTCCTGACGGCCTCTTGACGCCGTCCCCCTTTAAGTCCCAAAATTCCATTCTGGCTTATCAAGGAAAATCTTCACATCCACCTCCATTTGTGTAGCTTGACAGCGTCACCTCCTAAGCTTTGACGCCGCCAAGGGTACTGTTCCAGCAGATTCAGAGACTTTGTCGTTTTCTTCACTTTTATGCTCCAAAAACGTCCAAAATGCTTCCTTTTCCGGATTTCTTTCCAAAGTACAAATGACAAAAGGAACGATTTAGGGAAATATTTTATCAAATAATTATGATTTAGGGCTTAAATGACCCCCCAAAAGCGGTACAATTTTCGCCTCATCAATCATTCTTAGCAATACAAACCAATAGAAACCCATTTCCCGCCAAAAATCAAATTAAACCATAACTAACCCAAGAAACCCTTGCCCATAAGGCAAGGAACCCTACACAAGGTTCCTTGGTATCCGTGGATCATCTGATCCAAATCACTATGACAAGACCACTAAGCATTTAGTGCATATCTTGGTCTTCTTACTCCACCATTCTCATTGGATTGACTTCCAATGATTTGACAACCTTCATAACTCTTCCAAATCTTTAGAAACCTCAAATTTTGTATGGTAAAACATCAAATCCAAACACTCCTTTCCACATTTCTTCCACTCTATAAATTTGACAATCTTAGAACACTTTCAAATCACACCATCACCATCTTAATCTCTGAAAATCATCTTCTAACCCAACATTTTGACAATGACAAAGTCAACAATCACCTCTCCACCATCTCGACCCATTAGGAGAACCGCAAGAATAAGTGTCAAACCCTTTTGTTGTAACACCACCATCAATCTTAGCTCATCATCTTCGGATGAATCACCACTCATCATCTCCTCACCAATCAAAGATGAAAAATTTCTCAATCTTGCAACTCCCACACCATCACCAAAATACAACCATGTTATCAACACTCCACCTGCAACCAAAACACCCATTGACCCAAGTCCACGCTCCAACACAACCATCCAAGATACCATCAACACCCAAATCACCAAAACTTGAGCCAATGAAGCTTTTTGGAACTCCACCTTCATCACCAAATCCATTTCTAGATGATCTTGAGGATCTTCCACAAAATCCAACAAACTCACCACCATTGCCTTCGTTTGAGTCAATCAAGCAAATGGCACATGATCAAACCCGGGCTTTCTTTGAGCCCAATGTCCCTTTTGAACAAAAACCACCACAACAAGCACAACCTTCACAACCTAAACCTTTGTTGTTTAACCCCATTTACAAAGACATCCATGGACCTCTCTATGAAGAACCTCACATAGAACAACACCTACCACCACAACCTCAAGAATCACAACCACAATCCCATTCCCAACACTTTGAGTCCTTCTTTCCTTCTTATGAGGAAATAGAAGCATCCCTCACTCAAGCAATGGAATTTCGAACCACCTTTCTTGCCTCCATTACAAACCCATCCTCCACTCAAGAAACCAACACCATTCCACCACCTCAAACATCATCAAATGATCACATCCTACCCAATCCCCTCCATGGTTGCTCACATTGTGAGCGGGCGGCTAAAATAAGTGAGAGCATCAAAATCATGCTCCACCAAGTCCAAGATGAAACCCGCTTTGCTCTACAACACATTCTTGAACGTTTAGATGCTCTCTCACACCCAAACGCCTCTTAGAGCGTACTATGGAGGCTTTGCCCCATTTAAGATATGTTGGATGACCTCCATTTATAGAAGTAGGATTTTATTTCTTTGTTACTTTTTGTTTTTCTTTTTATTTCTAGAAGTAGGAAGAAATTTTTCATTTCTTGTCTTTGACTTTTAGAAAGTCAAATTTTACTTGGAATGACATCTTTTCTACTCTCTTATTTGCATTGTTGGTTGATCATATATGAGTTGTGTTTGTGATTGCTTATGATATGTGCCAAATTACACATATCTTTTATACAATTTGAACCCACAAAACGACCAAAAACACACAAATGACCCTATAAATGTTACAAATTGATCAAAATGTGTTTTTATGTGATTCAGGTACAAAAGATTGAAAAACAAGTGAAAAATGATCAATTTCACAACAATTGTCGTTTTCAGTCCCTGAAGTTTCACAAAAGGTCAAAACTAGTCCTTGAAAGTTTAAAATGAACAAAAAGTCAACTTTAGTCCTTGGGAATTCAAAAATGTTCACAAATGATCCCTGGATAAAAGTTTACACAAATTGGCAACTTTTACCCCTCAAGTATCAAAATTGGCAAATTTAGTCCCTGGGTATTGTAAATAAAAGTGTAATTGGTATCAAATATACCCGTTGTACTATTCATAATTTACAATTGAACCCTTTTTGATATACTTTTGGGGATTTACATTTTCAAACCCTCAAAATCCAATAAGTGTACACAAAATGGTCCCTGGAGTCTTTAAAAATGGGAAATTATCAACAATAGTCCTTTGGTACTAGATGATATGTTTTGCAGGTTTGTAGTCCTTGAAGAAAGTTTGGAATGTTGCAAGAAAGACCCCTCAAAAAGCAGAAATTACATAATTGGTCCTTGGGCTCTTAAACTTAACACAAACCAAACGGATCCTATTAAATACTAAAACTAAACCCAACTACAAACCAACCAACCTTATTACTCCTAGCCCATCCACCAAGCCCAAAAACAAAACTGGCCCAAAAGTTAAATAAATAAAAACCGGGGTTTGACCCCAGTCAAACACCACCCTGGTTTACCCCTTCCCTCCTTCCTCTTCATCTCCCTCACATCACCCCTGCTAAACTATACCACCTCCACCTTAGTGGTATTCACCCAACTTGGCCACCCACCCACTCTACCTTATCCCTGACACCACCATGCCCCATTAAATGCAAAATTTCGGCTACAAGTTATCCAAAGACTTTTGCGCGCAAAACTGAGGTGTGTGGCTAGGATAAGTTTCAGTCATCCAATGGACAAGAAAAGAAGTGGGAAATGACCAGAGACATGTGTGGGAACTTAGAGAGTCTATAAAAGAGAGAAGAGAAAGAGAAATCACTTGGGCTAGCCTTGGTCGTAGTGTAATTTAATCTTTAATGTTTTCTTAAATTAAATGTCATTTTTAGTTTAAAATGTTGTAATTTACTTTAGTTAGTGTAATGGAACTCATCTTTACAGTTTATGTCAGTTTCTTTTTTTTAATTTATGCTTTAGCTTAAATGTTTTAAATTTTCAAGTCTTTCAGTTTCTAGTTGATTATAGCTGTGAAATGGACTCCTAGGCTCACTTAAGCTCCTGATAAAGCTACTTGAGCTTTTAGAAACCATTAATTCAGTTTAGTTTTAAAATACAAAAATAAATAAAAAATGTAGAAAATAAAGAAAATAAAAAAAAATATGGTTACATGGTGAATTGGCTTGGAGCATGATTATTCTGGATTGCCAATGGTTTTAGATGCTTCAATGGAGGCTATAGGAGCATGGTTTGTCCTTTGTTCCACAGTCTCAGTTTGATTCACTTGTAAGCCCTTTATTCAATTTTTGCATTTCTTAGTTTTAGTTTTTAGTATAATGTGATTATCATGTTTTCCTGTCTATTTGTTGTTTGTTAATGTTTATTTAGCTTTAAGTTAGGTGTGTATGTTTTGGAATTTAATTATGCTTTGAAATCCATTTTGGCAGTCAATAGGCTAATTTCTTGATAATCTTAGGTTTAGACATTTGTGACTATTTGTTTGAGCTTAAAATGGTCTAACTTGACAAATCAAGACCCCTGGGTTTGATGAAATTGGTTTATACAGTCACTTGTATTGAAAATCACAATTTAAAACTACTAAAGGGTTGTTTGGATGTGATGGCTTATCTGAGTTATAGGCTATGTAGGGTGTTGTTCTTGTTTGATGTGGACTCAATATGGTCTAAGTAACTCAGTGATAGTTTCAGTTAAGTGGTATAGCATGTGGAAAGTCAAATTGACACTTGATCCTTTCCAAATGAGTACTGTGAGATTGTCATGTCTAATAATCCTACATACTTGTTCTAATGTTGTTAATCTTTGTTATTTTCATGTTTTCTTAGCTTGTTATTAAATGTTCAGTCCATATATTAGGTTGTAAGTTCATTTAAGTCAAACTTTGTGTTCTTATGTAAAAGTCAAATTTTAGATTTTCTGTTTTTGAATAAAATAGATAATTATGTTGTAGCTTTGTTATTCAGTTTTAGTTTAAATGCTTGTAGGGTTTTAATGTTTTGTTGCTCATCTTTCTTAGAATATTTTTGTTAATTTTTAGTTGCCATGTCTTATAGCTTATTTATGTGCTTTTTCTATGCTATTTTTGGCCTGTCTCACAGGATTGTTATCAAATCCATAAGCTTGCAAAAGCTTATGAAGTTGATACAATCTTATGTATTTGGCATCTTTGTGCAGCCCATGTGGCTTATTGTTAATTTCTGTGTTTTACTTTCCTTTTATTAGCTTGTAGATTAGTTTAATCCATCCACCTTTTTTGTTCCATACAACTTACTTCACTGAGCAAACAGTGAAGTTAAGTTGTTTTGTCAAGCTTGAGAAAAGTTCCTCACTAAGCTTAAGGTTGTGAGATTTGGCTTTTCACAAGGCCAATCTATCAATCTAAATGGCTCAGTGCTTGTTGAGCTCTCTCAAGCTCATTTGATAAGTTTCCTTGAGCTTTGTTGTTTGCCCCATTGGTTGAGTATACTGAGTAATCAGTGTACTCATGCCTTTTTCACAAGCTCATTAAAGCTTCCTTAGTGGTCTAGAGCTTAAGTGGTTGGGTTTTTCTTGAAGCTCATCCACCAAACTCTTTGATCCAACACTTAAATTTGACCTTGCAGCTTGTCTAATAGGGCTGCAAGAGGCTTTTAACTTATCCCATTTTGTTGAGTATACTGACCACTCAGTATACTCAGTACTACTTCATAAGCAAATGAAAAGCTATCCAGTGGGCCCCATCTTATGTGAATTGGCTTTTTGAGAAGCCAATCCACTAAACTATTAGGGCTTGTGCTTAAATTCCAATTTCAATCTTATTCTATAAGCTTGGTGATAGCTTTTAATTTGTCCATTCCTCTGAGTAACTGGAAGCCCAGTGATGCTCAGTGATTTGGAAGCCTTTTCATAAGCTCCTCAAAAGCTCACCTGTGGACCCCAAAGATTGAGCTTGAGCTTTTTGGAAAGCTAACCAAGCACACTTGCTACTTCAATCCTTAATTTGGCTTTTAGATCTTATTCTCTGAGCTTAATTTACCATTAGAAAAAGCTGCAAGGGGTGTTTGGATTGCAGTGTTACTGGAAGTGCTTATTAACTTGTTTCAAGCTTATTGGCCACTTCCAGTACACTACCTTGTTTATATATGTCCATAATACTTGTACAAACATTATTTTATCTTTGGTTTACACTGAAAAGCTTTTCCAAGCTTATTTTAAGCCTATGAGTCCACTGTGAGCCCAAAATCTCTACTGAATGACTCATAAGCCCATGAATCAGCTTATTCTTTGGTTCTAAACTTTTTATTTTTATTTAAGTTACACATATACAGTATACAATTAGTTCCATATACAGATAACACCATAAACACAACTTTAAAGCTAAGTGATAGCTTCTATTTAGAAGCTTAATTGCTTATTTGCTTATTTTTTGTAAATAACATATCATTTTTATAATTTTCTTATCTTCTTTTATTTATTTTAGAATTATGTACAAAGTTTCAGATTTTTGTTTATTCATTTACTATTTATAATAAATCAATTATAGTTTTTAGTAATTAAATAATAGTAAATAATTAATAATAAATGGAATAATTGTATAATAAATATATTTTCAGTTTCAGAAATTCTTTTATATTATTTTAGACTTTTCTAAATTTTTATTTTATTTCTCTAGGCTTTATCTTACATTTTCTTATTTTTAGGTAATTATTAAATAGTTAATAATAGTTTTTAATTAATAATAATTAAATAAATAGTTTAATAATTAATTTTAATTTTCAAATAATTTTCTTTTATTATTAGGATCCCAAAAATATAATTTTCACATTTGTGGGAGTTATATTGATCACTTTTCACTTTTTAATTTGTACGTAGACGTTTTATTTAAACGTATAAGTTTTAGGTTTTTAGGTTTTCTTACTATTATTATAACTTTGTAATTATAAATAAATAGTTTAAATCTTTTTAATTTGCATTTAAGTCGCTAAGACATGCAAATTCTTCTGTAATTATAATCGATGATTTGTTTTGTTACGTTTACGTTTACTTGAACTTAAACGTACGTTTGTTAATACTTTATTATTTTAAGGGTTCTGATTGTACGTTTCTTAAATGATATAACTGTGACAGAGTTATTACTATTCACATTTCAGTGTTAGTCAATCAGATTCCTGTCTTTTCTATACTATATCATTTCAACAAATCACAAGTCTTAGTATTTAGAATGTCACGCCTCACCAGGACTTTAAAACGATCCAAGGATTTTCTAACCCTTGGTAAACTTGCATTCGTCCCGGGCTCTCGCCCTTTTATCATCTGTTACGGTTAATCGTTCACAAGCGGTTGACTTGTTTATAGAGAAGTAAAAAGATGTGTAGTTCGGGACAAATCAGCTTATATTTCTCATATTGTGTTATGACTACACAATTTATCATGTAATATTCTCGCCAACTAACCACTTTTGTTGTAGGTTCAAAATCCATGTTTCCTAACTTGGCACTCCATTTAGGGGGAGTATTGTCCAAGGGGGAGCACTTGCATTATTCCGCTTCGCAACTCTTCTTTTTGTTTCGACAAAAAGGGGGAGAAAATATATTTAAACTTATAAACTTAAAATGATTTTTCATCAATTAAATAAAACAAGTTTAAATAAAAACTTTTAAAAGACTTAACACTAGAATTAGTGATTTACTTAAAAATAAAGTTTATGTTTTGTCATCAACAAAAAGCGGGAGATTGTTAATACAAATATCGCTTAAAAACGTTATTTATATTTTACGATCTTTGCTAAGTTTTGTTAACGACAAAGTGTAAACTTTTGTTTTTAGTAAAACATAATTATAGATTAAGACTTGCATAACTAGACTTTATTTCATATAAACATTTGCTACATTTACATTTCATATAAAACATAACATTTTCATATTTCCTAAAATAGAAAATGTACATGACATCATTATATGCATCATGAGCATTTATGGAAAGGTTGAGTGTTTGACTTTCCATAAGACTTCTTACACATTTTAGAAAGTCTTTTACTCTATCTATTGTGTGTTTGACTAGTAGGAACATGGATGTGACATTGCTTAATATGGAAAGATTTCTTGCACATTAGTCTGTCAGACCTGGCGGAACCTTGTGAGTACACGGACGGAACCCATGGTTTGGTTCCGCCGTGTCTGCCAGGGTGCTAACTTGTTTGGGTATAAATATCAAACCACTTGCAAGAAATCATCCATCACTTCTCATTATAATTTACACATACATTCTCATTACATTCATCTAACTCATTAATACTTCATTTGTGTGAGATCTTTTGTAGCAAAGGAGATCACAAGTTCATACCAAAAGTTACAAGGTTCAACATAAAGTTGCAAGTCTTGTTAGCTTAGTCTTGTGTAAACTAGTGTGGTTTATACATCTATNTTTGAGTCCTTCTTTCCTTCTTATGAGGAAATACAAGCATCCCTCACTCAAGCAATGGAATTTCAAACCACCTTTCTTGCCTCCATTACAAACCCATCCTCCACTCAAGAAACCAACACCATTCCACCACCTCAAACATCATCAAATGATCACATCCTACCCAATCCCCTCCATGGTTGCTCACATTGTGAGCGGGCGGCTAAAATAAGTGAGAGCATCAAAATCATGCTCCACCAAGTCCAAGATGAAACCCGCTTTGCTCTACAACACATTCTTGAACGTTTAGATGCTCTCTCACACCCAAACGCCTCTTAGAGCGTACTATGGAGGCTTTGCCCCATTTAAGATAATGTTGGATGACCTCCATTTATAGAAGTAGGATTTTATTTCTTTGTTACTTTTTGTTTTTCTTTTTATTTCTAGAAGTAGGAAGAAATTTTTCATTTCTTGTCTTTGACTTTTAGAAAGTCAAATTTTACTTGACATCTTTTCTACTCTCTTATTTGCATTGTTGGTTGATCATATATGAGTTGTGTTTGTGATTGCTTATATTTCTCATATTGTGTTATGACTACACAATTTATCATGTAATATTCTCGCCAACTAACCACTTTTGTTGTAGGTTCAAAATCCATGTTTCCTAACTTGGCACTCCATTTAGGGGGAGTATTGTCCAAGGGGGAGCACTTGCATTATTCCGCTTCGCAACTCTTCTTTTTGTTTCGACAAAAAGGGGGAGAAAATATATTTAAACTTATAAACTTAAAATGACTTTTCATCAATTAAATAAAACAAGTTTAAATAAAAACTTTTAAAAGACTTAACACTAGAATTAGTGATTTACTTAAAAATAAAGTTTATGTTTTGTCATCAACAAAAAGCGGGAGATTGTTAATACAAATATCGCTTAAAAACGTTATTTATATTTTACGATCTTTGCTAAGTTTTGTTAACGACAAAGTGTAAACTTTTGTTTTTAGTAAAACATAATTATAGATTAATACTTGCATAACTAGACTTTATTTCATATAAACATTTGCTATATTTACATTTCATATAAAACATAACATTTTCATATTTCCTAAAATAGAAAATGATGCATCATGAGCATTTATGGAAAGGTTGAGTGTTTGACTTTCCATAAGACTTCTTACACATTTTAGAAAGTCTTTTACTCTATCTATTGTGTGTTTGACTAGTAGGAACATGGATGTGACATTGCTTAATATGGAAAGATTTCTTGCACATTAGTCTGTCAGACCTGGCGGAACCTTGTGAGTACACGGACGGAACCCATGGTTTGGTTCCGCCGTGTCTGCCAGGGTGCTAACTTGTTTGGGTATAAATACCAAACCACTTGCAAGAAATCATCCATCACTTCTCATTATAATTTACACATACATTCTCATTACATTCATCTAACTCATTAATACTTCATTTGTGTGAGATCTTTTGTAGCAAAGGAGATCACAAGTTCATACCAAAAGTTACAAGGTTCAACACAAAGTTGCAAGTCTTGTTAGCTTAGTCTTGTGTAAACTAGTGTGGTTTATACATCTATTCATTGTGTACTTTAAGTAGTGATCGGTTAGTATTTTAGGCCTTAAAATACATAGTGTGATGGGAGTGGTTGTACCCTTGTAAAAAAACTCGACATCTAGCTTTGTGTCGGTAATCTTGTGTAAGGGACGTGTAAGGTTTTCTCCCCCGGTGAAAGGAGCTTGTTGACTAGTGAAAGAAACTCTCGAGTTGGATACTCGGGGCGTGGAGTAGGGCAAGGAAAAAGTGTCCTTGTAGCCGAACCACGATAAACTATCGTGTTGTGGTTTGATTGTTTCTTTCGTTACTCTTGCATATTATATATTGTCTTGTAGTTTATATCTTTGATTAAACGTAATATTTCAAAAAATAATTAACATAAAAACCGGTAAACTATTCAATCCCCCTTCTAGTTTTCCACAAAAGTTTTAAGTTATTTTATTTTGTTTTCCGGATTGTTATGCATTATTGTTTTGTTAAAAATATGAACAAGTGAAAGTAACTACAGAATAACTGATCACTATCACCACCTGATCAACACCACTACAGATCCACCATCACCACCGCAGATCAACACCGCCATCACCACCACTACAGATCCGCCATTAACACCGCCACCCCGTGACCGCTTGCTTATCTATATATTTTTGCTTATCAACACCACCATTCCCGTGACCGCCACCCCATAACCAAGACCCGCGATCAACAAAAACTTCAATTAATTATAACTTTTTGAAATATATTAAGGTTTTAGTTTTACTTTTTTGATAGATCTATATATTGTACAAATTTGAAATTTCTTTTTTATAGATCTATACATATTATTTAGAGTTTTAAATATTTATTTGGAAGTTTTGAAGGTGATTTTGTCCACAGATTTATGTAGATCTCACGGTATATATGTTGGCTCATAATTGGTGGTGGGTATATTTGAGGTGGTAGCTGGCTGGCCGGAATTTTTGGTGGCCAGGCGGTGGTGATGGGTGGTGAATGAGGGAGAAGGAGATGATGATGAAAGAGATAAGGATAAGGTTTGAATTATTCGCATTTATTAATATTTAGGAGAGGGATATATTTGTTATTTAAAAAAAATCAAAGTCAAAGTCCCACATACTCACTGTACTTTAATATTAAATAAGTGGACATGTGTCACACATTCGATAGAGTCGCATATTTGCACATAGCTATTTTGAGAAGAGTTTTTTTTTTTTTTTTTGGTATAGATGGTCACCTCACCATAATTTTTTGTACCTTTATCAGAATTTTCTCTAACTTTATTGTTCAATTGTATAAAACAGTCTTTGGTAGTTAATATATTTAATTACTTTAATATGTTTGATTAAGTTTTTTTCTATATATGACAAAATATCATTATGTTTTCACATATTTTATTTATATATTCTTTTTTATAAAATTAAAGATTTATTACCATAAATTCTCTATATGGTATGAAACTCAAAAAATCTATAAATATACAAATATTAAATTATTAATGCATTATTTGTACTTAAAAAATTAATGAATAAAATCATGCATAGTTTTTTTTTAAACAACACCACACTTGAAATCCGAATCTCGAGTTAAACCATTCAAACGGGCAAGCCCCGGGACCCGAACCACTAGGAGAGACCCACGAAGAGAAACCTTTAGAACTCACGGTTTCACACTAAGAGGAAAATCAAGATTTTTTGTCACTTGCGAGACTTGAACCGGGAACCACCCCCCCCCCCCCCAGCCTCCAGAAAATAATATAAACATTAATTACTTTTATCTTTGATTGGATATAGCTATTCTAAGAGTTTGAAATATTCAAACATTTAAGTTTACAACCCTGAACTCTTAATGAAATTAGCTTTTATGCCAATTAATTGTATGTGTTTGTTATTCTTATATTTAGTGATCAGTTAAACATGAAGAATATCTATCGTTGAAAGTTTGTTTAACTTTGACACGATAACAAGTACTTGTGTTTTGTCATGCACATCATAACTAATACTACTGACTAGCTACCTTCCAGCAACTCGGTCGTGGCAAGTTGTGGGTATTTGTGTACCTTGGAATAAGCTTGTGCGATAAAGTCGTATCCAAGGCGTCGTCGGGTGTACTCCTTGTTTTTTGACCCAAAGTCACCTTTTGTTCATGAGTATGCTTACAAAGGCTAATTTACATTCTAGTAAATGTTTGCTTGTATGAATAGTCAGTTAAATGTAACACTTTGGAAAAATGTGTTGGATTTGTCATTGCATATTTGTATAAATAGTACAGATGAGCTATCCTAGCTGTTATAAGCCTTGATAAAAAGATAGAAAATAATGCTTGCCATTAGAGGGGCGTGTAACCCCCTTAGGTGGTGCCTAGCAAGTAGAGCTTGTTTTCATAGTGCATCAATATGTTGTTAGATGTAGCATCATATTAAGGTTAGATGTTTGCCATGCTAGGGGTATGTCATCCCCTTCAGGTGTTGTTAACAGGTAGGAACCACTGTCCATTTCCTGGTGAATGTTGTATGGCATCTCCCAACAGAACCCCACATTCTAGCACACACAAACACAAACCCTCACCTTAAAACCGAACCTTTGGCTTAACTTATTAACACAAAAACACCAAAAAAAACCTCTAGATACTAGTACAAGCTGTTTTATAAACCAGATCTACATGACCGAGTAAGTTGTGGAAAACTAGAAGGGGGGTTGAATAGTTTACCGCTTTTTAAGTTAATTATTTTTGAAAAGTTTGTGTGTAATCGATGACTAAAGCTAATAAACAATTAGTAATAAGCAAGAGTAAAGTAAGAAACGATCAGACCACAACATGGATGTTTATAGTGGTTTGGCTACAAGGACTCTTTTTCCTTGCCCTACTCCACTCCCCGGGTATCTAACTCGAGAGTTTCCTTCACTAGTCAACGAGCTCCTTTCACCGGCGGAGAAAGCCTTACAATCGTCGCTTACACTTTATCCGGTACAAAGCTAAATTCCGGGTCCTAGTTCAAGGTAGAACCACCCTAACGTCGCCTATCCAATATTTCCGACACTAAGCTAGATGTCGAGTTCTTTTACAAGGGTACAACCACTCCCGTCACTTAATGTATTTTGAGGACTAAAATACTAACCGATCACTTCTTGACAAGATACAAATAAAGTATAAACTATAAGAGTTTACACAATGCAAAGCTAACAAGTCTTGCAACGTTGTGTTGAAACTTGTAACTTCTCGGATGAACTTGTGAACTTCTTTGCTACAAAAGAATGTCACACAATAGAAATACTACTGAGTTAGATGAAATAAATGAGAGTGTATATGCAAAGTATAGCTAAAAGTGATAAAGGATTTCTTGGATGTGGCTTGCTATTTATAGGCAAGAACTTCAGCTCAACCACGGATCCGGCGGAACCCTTTTGAGGGTTCCGTCCGTGTGGGACGTTGGTTCCGCCAGACCTGACAACAAAACATCAAAAAATCTTTCCATATCTTTGTCAAGTATAATCAAGATCATACAAGGTCAACTTGTAAGATATGTTGAGTGTGAATCTATCTAAGATATGCATGAGATCTTACAAGGTCAACTTGATAAGACATGTATGATGCAATGCATGATGTAAAAATACATTTCCAAATTTAGACTTTTACTAATATGAAAGTCAACTTGTAAAAGTCTTTTTGTAGCAATTTGAAATAATGTTTGTGTGATGTGTTTAGCAAGTAATTGAGTTACTAAAGAAGTTTGAAGACTTATAACTCAATAAGACACATTGTTTACAAAAACTTACTAAATGTGTTTTGACACTTAATATGATATCAATATCATAAGTTCAACAATGAATCATGTAGCAAATGTAATATTTACTTAGAAATAAAGTTTCTATATGTGAGACTTATACTACAATTATATTTTGCTTAGAAAATAAAGTTTATACTTTGTCGACAACAAAATATTAGTAAAGATCGTAAAATATAAATAACGTTTTTAGATGATATTTGTATTAACAATCTCCCCCTTTTTGTTGAGGACAAAACATAAATTTTATTTTTAAGCAACTAGATAATTATAGTTTTAAGTGTTTTAAAACTCAATATTAAACCATGTTTTACTCAACTTTTAGTTGTGTATGAATGGTATGCAAAAATCAATAAAAGTTAAGGTTGAGTTTAATATTGGAGTTTAATATTAATTCTCCCCCTTTTTGCCGAAACAAAAAGAAGAGTTGCGTAGCGGAGTGATGCGTGCCAAATGCTCCCCCTTGGACAATACTCCCCCTAGTTGGGGTGCCAAGTAAGGATACATGGATTTTGATCCTACAAAAGGAGAGTTAGTTGACGAAAAAGACAAGTATATATATATAGTCAACCACAACAAGTCGTGAAAAGGTAAGCAACCATATCACAAACAAGACAAAGGAATGGTCAACCCATAATGCACACTATATAATAGAACCAATCTTATCCCAAGTAAAATTTAACTTTGAAAAAAGTTAAAGCAAAGACAAGAAATAAAATAGTAAAAGTCCTACTTCTAAAAAGAAAAGTAAAAATGGAAAAATAACTTAGAAAGGAAAAATCCTACATCTATAAAAAGACCAACAATAGTCCTTAATGAGAAACATCCTTCTAGAGCAAGTTCTAAGGTTGGTGAGGATGAGAAAGAGCATTTAGACGCTCGAGAATGTGTTGGAGGATGAAGCGGGTTTCGTCTTGAACTTCGTGAAGCATAGTTTTTATGCTTTCACAAATTTTGGTTGTTCGCTCACATTGCGAGCAACCTGACGAGGTTTAGGTAGGATAGGGTTATAGGTTGATTGTGGTGGTGGTGGAACACTTGTGGTTTGTTTTTGGTTCTACAACGGATGAGATCAAGGCAGTTTGGAATTCCATCGCTTGATGGAGGTGTGTATCAATCATGCTTTTAAAATCTACAAGTTGTCAAGGCGATCATTGATCTCCTCATGGTTTTTGGTGGGTTATTCCTCAAGGATGCCTCTATTTCCTCATAAGAAGGAAACGAGGATTCAAAGTGTTGAGATTGGGATTGTGGTTCTTGAGGTGGTGCTTGATGGTGAGGTTGATCATGTTGTTGGAAGTTTGGCTCCCCATATAGGGGACCATGGATGTCTTTGTAGATGGGATGAAATAACATTGGTTTTGGTTGTGGTGGTTCTTGTGGTTCCAATGTTGTTGGATTTGATGATTTTTGAGGAAGATTTTCCAAGTCCTCATGAAATGAAAGAGGTGATGATGGTGGAGTACCAAAGAGTTCCATGGGTTCTATCTTAGGTGATTTTAGAAGTGATGGTGATTTTGATGGTTGAGTTGGTGCCGATGGTGGTATTGGATCAATTGGTGTTTTTGTTGGTGGTGGAGTAGTGGTGACATTTTGTGATCTAGGTGATGGTGTGGGAGTGACAAGATTAAGGAAATTTTCTTCCTTGATAGGTGATGATATGATGAGTGGTGATTCATCCGAGGATGATGAGTTTAGATTGATGGTTGAGTTAAAGCAACATGGTTTGACGCTAATCCTAGCGGTTCTTCTAATGGGTCGAGATGGTGGTGATGAATTGTTGGATTTTGTCATGGAGGTACAAGGNTAGGTGATGGTGTAGGAGTGACAAGATTAAGGAAATTTTCTTCCTTGATAGGTGATGATATGATGAGTGGTGATTCATCCGAGGATGATGAGTTTAGATTGATGGTTGAGTTAAAGCAACATGGTTTGACGCTAATCCTAGCGGTTCTTCTAATGGGTCGAGATGGTGGTGATGAATTGTTGGATTTTGTCATGGAGGTACAAGGATGGTAATGAGATGTTTAAGATGCAAGAAGGTTATGGTGAGGTGTAAGCACAAACTATCCAAGATTGATCAATTTATAGAGTTGAAGAATTTTGGAAGGAGTGTTTGGATTTGATATTCTGCCATACAAAAATGGAGGTTTCTAATAATTTGGATGGTTTATGAAGGTTGTCAAATATTGGAAGTCAATCCAATGGAAATTGGTGGAGTAAGAAGACCAAGATATGCACTAAATGCTATGTGGTCATGTCAAATGATTTGGGTCAGATGTTCCACGGATTTGAAGGATCCTTTCAGAGGGTTCCTTCCTTTATGTAGAACGGTTCCTTGGGTTAATTTTGTTTAAATTGGATTTTTGGCGGGAAGAGGTTTCCTGTTGGTTCTAATGAGCGAAAATGATCCTAATATGTTTAATGGAAGTTAAGGAAGATGTTTCTCACTAAAGAAAATGATTTGGTGTTTAAGAAAATGTGAAAATAGGAAAAATGAAAAATTTTGTGCAGGCACTTGGCGGAACCAAACTTTTACAAAGGCGGAACCCTGNCAAGATATGCACTAAATGCTATGTGGTCATGTCAAATGATTTGGGTCAGATGTTCCACGGATTTGAAGGATCCTTTCAGAGGGTTTCTTCCTTTATGTAGAACGGTTCCTTGGGTTAATTTTGTTTAAATTGCATTTTTGGCGGGAAGAGGTTTCCTGTTGGTTCTAATGAGCGAAAATGATCCTAATATGTTTAATGGAAGTTAAGGAAGATGTTTCTCACTAAAGAAAATGATTTGGTGTTTAAGAAAATGTGAAAATAGGAAAAATGAAAAATTTTGTGCAGGCACTTGGCGGAACCAAACTTTTACAAAGGCGGAACCCTGAATTTGGTTCCGCCTGGTCCGTTGGGCCAAATCTGGGTTTACCCAGAAAATGCACTGGTGGAACCCTATAATTGGTTCCGCCAGGTCTGAAATATTAACAGCCCAGTTTTTTCGAGGCCGTAACGTTTTTCAAATTTTTTAAAAACTCCTAAAACATAAACTTAGTACTATATCTGATTGGGAAATGATAAAAAAGAATGTAGAAACGTTCTTACCGATAGACTTTGACGGGGGGCTAGTGATTTTCACTATACTTAGTGAAAATATGGAAAATTTGACAACACCTCAATGTTGTCCTCCTGCATATATGGTTAAAACAATATATTGTCCAAAGATAGCAAATGATCTTAGAAGTACATAAAAGCATAATACAACGTAAAACACAAGGTTTAACAACTACAAGGTTCCAATACTTAGTTATGCCAAACATTCCTTAAACAAGATTCTCATAAGCGATCCATCTTCTTCTTGAGCTTTCCGAGGTACCTTCCAAAGCACTTCCACATTCCTTTTGTTTGCTTGTATTCCTCGGACTCGTTTTCAATAGAAGGAATTTCTTGGAGGTAATCAAGAGGGGCTAGCCTAGAGTTAGGAAGACCATCATCATCGCTTATGGATGAAGATGATGATGAAGGTGAAGGAGAGTGAGGACGTTTTCCTTGAGTCTTAGAGACTCTCTTACCACTTAGAGGGACAAATATGTGAGGAATGAGGGAGTAGTCAAGGCTAATTTCCTTGTCGTTTGGAGGAATGGGTGAGATGGCTCTAAAGAGGCGGGTAAGAAGCATCCCGTATGGGAGAGCGGTTGTTCCATTCAAAGATATACCGGCCATTATTTTAGCCATGAAGTAAGCCAAATTAAAAGGTTGTCTAGTGGAGATACTATAGAGCATGTAGCAAAGACATGTGTTCACATGATCTCTATTTCCTACGGAACTTATGACATTAGCCCTAAGAACTTCTTCCAACTTCCTAAATTGAGGTTTAAGCTCATTTAGTTCAATTCCAAACGGGTCCTTATTGACTTCATTTCCCGAACAATTTTTCCTAGTGTTTGTAGTTCTTACGAATATATGTTCACGAAGCTCTTCCTTACTAACAAGAGGAGTGGCATATGTAGGATTACGATCAATGGTGTCGAGACTTGTGAGTGGCTACTTGTCTGTATAGACACATGTACCATTGTTAAGAATACCAAGGATTTGAGCAAATTGTCTTATAGGTATGATATTTTGATGTTGGTTGATAGTGAAGACCAAGGATATTTGACCATACTCATCACTAGAAAGGGATACGGTGGCATAGAATTTTAGTATGAATCTAGGACAAATTTGTTCATTAATGTCTAGAAGACAATCAAAGTTGATGGTAGCTAGGTCTTAGCGAATGGAAGTTCCTTCTAGGAAGGATGGATCAATGGTTCTACCCTCATGGACATACCGTTTTTCTAAACCCTAAAGATTTTGACTTGATTTGGAGTAAGACCTTTGGTCATATGGTGTATGGGTATATACTTAAGGGTGTCCTTGTGATCGGAGAATGTTGCAGGAGGCATATTGATTCCTAGAAAACACAAAATTTTACATTTTAGTTTAGGTCAGCGACTTTTATAATGTAGATGTTCTAGTGTGTGCTTATATGCAAACAATGTGGAGGTGTGGTTATCTTGACTTATTTTAATGCTAAAAACGTTTTATAATGCAAATTTTGTTATAAAACTAAAGATAACCCAAACGCTCCTAATTCAATGCAGCTTCGATTGCATGTACCCGAAAACGCATATTGGTTATGTATTTTCTTTAGCATTCAACAGATATTATGCAAATGATGTTTTCATAACGTTTTTCATTTGTTTTAACAATGTGATTAAGTATTATGTTCTAATTGTGGAAGTGATTTTTCAAAAAGTTTTTCATGGGGTGTTTGGTAAATCATGACATTGTTTAACAAGATGCAATTCCGAACTAAGTAAAATCATGATTAGCTTAGTTCATAACTAAGTTTTTACATGGATTTACAAATTTATGCATAAACCCTAAGATTTTAGTTATTGTGAATGAGTGGAAATCCTAGGCTTAGATTAGAGATGCAATTATGTAAAGAATACTTACAATGATGATTGAAAAGGAGGTTACTTGAAAGAGAGCCCTAATTTTCGTGTGTGTAGATGTTTATGTGTGAATAGTAGCTGTTTGTGAGTTTAAGTTGTGGGTTGAGTTATGGGAGAGCGGTTGTTCCATTCAAAGGTATACCGGCCATTCTTTTAGCCATGAAGTAAGCCAAATTAAAAGGTTGTCTAGTGGAGATACTATAGAGCATGTAGCAAAGACATGTGTTCACATGATCTCTATTTCCTACGGAACTTATGACATTAGCCCTAAGAACTTCTTCCAACTTCCTAAATTGAGGTTTAAGCTCATTTAGTTCAATTCCAAACGGGTCCTTATTGACTTCATTTCCCGAACGATTTTTCCTAGTGTTTGTAGTTCTTACAAATATATGTTCACGAAGCTCTTCCTTACTAACAAGAGGAGTGGCATATGTAGGATTACGATCAATGGTGTCGAGACTTGTGAGTGGCTACTTGTCCGTATAGACACATGTACCATTGTTAAGAATACCAAGGATTTGAGCAAATTTTCTTATAGGTATGATATTTTGATGTTGGTTGATAGTGAAGACCAAGGATATTTGACCATACTCATCACTAGAAAGGGATACGGTGGCATAGAATTTTAGTATGAATCTAGGAAAAATTTGTTCATTAATGTCTAGAAGACAATCAAAGTTGATGGTAGCTAGGTCTTAGCGAATGGAAGTTCCTTCTAGGAAGGATGGATCAATGGTTCTACCCTCATGGACATACCGTTTTTCTAAACCCTAAAGATTTTGACTTGATTTGGAGTAAGACCTTTGGTCACAAAATTTTACATTTTAGTTTAGGTCAGCGACTTTTATAATGTAGATGTTCTAGTGTGTGCTTATATGCAAACAATGTGGAGGTGTGGTTATCTTGACTTATTTTAATGCTAAAAACGTTTTATAATGCAAATTTTGTTATAAAACTAAAGATAACCCAAACGCTCCTAATTCAATGCAGCTTCGATTGCATGTACCCGAAAACGCATATTGGTTATGTATTTTCTTTAGCATTCAACAGATATTATGCAAATGATGTTTTCATAACGTTTTTCATTTGTTTTAACAATGTGATTAAGTATTATGTTCTAATTGTGGAAGTGATTTTTCAAAAAGATTTTCATGGGGTGTTTGGTAAATCATGACATTGTTTAACAAGATGCAATTCCGAACTAAGTAAAATCATGATTAGCTTAGTTCATAACTAAGGTTTTACATGGATTTACAAATTTATGCATAAACCCTAAGATTTTAGTTATTGTGAATGAGTGGAAATCCTAGGCTTAGATTAGAGATGCAATTATGTAAAGAATACTTACAATGATGATTGAAAAGGAGGTTACTTGAAAGAGAGCACTAATTTTCGTGTGTGTAGATGTTTATGTGTGAATAGTAGCTGTTTGTGAGTTTAAGCTGTGGGTTGATGAGTGTTTGGTTAAAGATTAAAAGGAAAAACAATCTGCAGATTCGGCGGAACCAAAAAGAGGGTTCCGCCCGTTTGGTCGAAGGGTTCTGCCAGTTCAGCAGAGAAAAAGTTTAAAAAGATTTGTTTTGATTTTTTTGATTTTATTCTAATCGTTTAAAACTACAAAATAGGTTCCATAGTCCTAGTCCAAGCCTAAGAAAGTTAAATGGTTATCGTTTAAGAGGTTTCGTGAGAATATCGACAATTGTTAGGAGGATACTTTCTCGATAGAGATGTTTTCCTTTTTGAACATTATCATGAAGGAAATGATGACGAATTACAAAATGTCTAGTACGAGAATGTTGAACTGAATTCTTATTAATGTCGATGGTTCCTTTGTTGTCGTAAAGACTAAAGATGTTGTTAAGTGGAATTACATAGTTGTTAAGAGCTTGCTTGATCCAACGGAGCTTGTTGACATGTCTTTCCGGCCGATACTCATTCGATTACAATTGTTGAGATAGCAAGAGTTTTATGTATCTTAGAGAATCATGAGGTGAGAAAGTTTACAACAAAAGGATTCAAGTACTACTTGTGCTTTTTCTGTCAACTTAGTCATCGGCATGGTCCGAGTTGGCATTCACTATGGTTTCTATTCCCGTTCCATTGGGATACCATAATCCTAGGTGTAGAACCTTTTGATGTATCAAAACAATCGCTTCAGGACGAATTGTTTTAGGATCTTCTAGAAAGCGAGCACATAGACAAATACTAATCATAATGTCAGGTCTACTAGTCGTGAGGTCAAGTAAATTTCAAATCATTTCGCTATGTTTAGTGTTATCTACCGATTCACTTATCTCATTCTTGGTAAGTTAAAGGAAACTTAATTCATTGTATACTTATGAAGAACTAGGAATGTTTAAAGTGATTATACCTCGCTTTTGGAGCTTGCTTAAGTTCGTATAAAGCCTTTTTCCTTATAAATACCACCTTAATTCTGGTATTTTTCCTCACCTCTTGCACGAAAATTTTCAGATCTAAATCTCTCTAAACATCTTCCAAAACCCTTTGATCATTAGATTACTAATCCTTGTTTCAAGTGATTCAATCCCTCATCATCCACCATCATCCAAAGTGCAAGAGAAGAATACTCCTTCAACCTCAAGTTTAAGAAGTATTGTATATTGATTGTGTATATTGTGTATAGCTCTTGTGTAGTTGTGTTGTGAACATTATAAGTAGTTCTAGGAGTGTTAGTTGTGAATAGAAGTAGGGTAGTGGTGAAGATTAAGTAGTGAAGTAGTGAAGTAGTGAAGAAGTTGTGTTGTGAAGAAGTAGTGACGAAGTTGTGGTGTGCTCAAGTTGTGAAGAAGTCGTGGTGTGTTGTGAGATTGGTTCTAGCTACTATTAGGACCCGACATTTAGCTTTGTGTCGTTAAGCCGGTGTAAGCAAAAGTTGTGTAAGGTTTTCTCCGCCATAAGGGAGCTTGTTGACATAGTGAAGAAAACTCCCGAGTTAGGTGCTCGGGGAGTGGAGTAGGACGAAGAGGAGATTCGTAGCCGAACCACTATAAATCCTTTGTCTCACGGTGCCATTTTTCCAACTCTATCCTTTTACTTATTTACTTACTTTCACATTTGTCATATTATATACTTGTTGATATCGTTGCTTATAATTGTGCAAGTCTATTGGTGAAACATAAAGTTTGAATTGGTGTTTTGATAAACAAGGTTTTTGTAAATTAAAAAGACGTAAAACTATTCAACCCCCCCTTCTAGTTTTCCACAATTGGTATCAAGAGCCACGTCAAACAAGATTTTTAAAATATATTGTATTTTAAAACTTGAAATCGATCTATGGAAATGGAAAAATATTTAGAAGGGAAAATTGTTTTTAAACCACCATTTCTTGGAAATGAAAACTTTCTTACATGGAAAAATCAATTCGAAAGTTATGTGAAATCAATTGACTATGATCTTTGGCATGTTATTTCAATTGGTGATATTAAATCAATAAATACTACTTTTGAAAAACTAAATAACTTGGCTAAATTTACCATATACAAAGCTATTTC
The DNA here is from genome assembly GCA_014162995.1 of Artemisia annua. Classification (NCBI taxonomy): domain Eukaryota; kingdom Viridiplantae; phylum Streptophyta; class Magnoliopsida; order Asterales; family Asteraceae; genus Artemisia; species Artemisia annua. Next base: position 56,272 of record LBNU01022446.1, read on the forward strand.
AAATGTTGAATATGAAAGAATATTTTTTTGTCAAACGGCAAATGATATGTGGAAAAGTCTTTCAAAATATCACCAAGAAGAATGTCAAGCCAAAGAAAAACTTGCAAATAAGTTAGTAGCAAAAGAAAGCATAGTAGACAAATATTTAGTTGAAGTAAGTACAAGTGCTACTAGTTCAAATATCTTATATGTAGGTAATGACGCCAAAAACAACATAAGCCATGACAAGGATAAACAAGAAGACTATGAAGAGATGTCAACCAAGAAGGAAATTATGTGACAATAAGCGTAGGGTTACCTTTACCGATAAGAATAGTGTAATTATTAAGGATGATAAAGTCATAGGTAGAGGAATTAGGAAAGGCGGCGTATATGTCATGAAACTAGGAGATAAATTGGAAGATAGGATATGCCTAGCGACCCTAGACGAAAACTCCACTTTGTGGCATAGGAGATTAGGTCATGAAAACATGCAACAAATACAATCATTGGTGTCTAAAGAACTAGTTAGAAATTTGCCTAGCCTAAAATATAATCAACACTTTTGCGATGCCTGTAAAATAGGAAAACAAGCACATGCTAGTCATAAAGCTAAGAATATAGTATCCACCACGAGATGCTTAGAACTACTTCATATGGACCTCTTCGGTCCATCCGCGGTGCGGAGCTACGGTGGCAATCACTATACGTTAGTTATAGTAGATGACTATTCACGATACACGTGGACTAGGTTCCTAAGCGATAAAACCGAGGCCTTTGAAAAATTTGAGACTTTTAGTAAAATGATACAAAATAAGCTAGGATGCACTATAGTTTCAATTAGGACGGACCATGGAAGGGAATTTGATAACGAAGTACAATTCGGAAAATATCGTGACTTAAATGGAATATCTCACAACTTTTCCGCCCCACGAACACCTCAATCAAATGGAGTAGTAGAAAGGAAAAATAGGACTTTACAAGAAATGAGTAGAACTATGTTAAATGAGCAATCTATCCCACAAAAATTTTGGTGTCATGCCGTAGATACTTCAACATATATACTTAATAGGGTGTCTATTAGACGAATACTAGGAAAAACTCCTTATGAGTTACTAAGAGGTAGAAAACCAAACATAGGCTACTTTAAGGTATTCGGAAGTAAATGTTTCATTCTTAACACTAAGGATTATCTTACTAAGTTCAACCCTAAGTCAAATGAAGGAATTTTTCTAGGATACTCGCAAAATAGTAGAGCATATATAGTCTTAAATAAAGATACTATGAAAGTAGAAGAATCATTAAACGTAACCTTCGACGAAACTCCTCCACCACCTAGGACATTGCCCTTAGAAGATGATGATGTTATAGAGGAAGATGCTATTGAGGTTAGTAAAACTAAACCCGTAGGAAATGATATTGAGGAAGAAAATTTAGAAGAAAACAAAGTCATAAATATTAAGGAATCTAGGTCACACCCATTAGACAACATCATAGGTCACCTAAACCAACGAAAACTTAGATCACAAGCGCAAGACAAAAATAACTTCTTTTGTTTTGTGTCAACAATAGAGCCTAAGAATATAAATGAAGCCTTAAAGGATGAAAGTTGGATTATGGCTATGCAAGAGGAATTAAATCAATTCAAAACAAATGATGTTTGGGAATTAGTACCAAATCCTAGGAATGTGACTATAATAGGAACTAAGTGGGTATTTAGGAATAAACTAGATGAGAATGGAATAGTTACTAGGAACAAAGCTAGGTTAGTCGCCCAAGGTTATAATCAACAAGAAGGAATTGATTATGATGAAACCTATGCCTCCGTAGCTAGATTAGAATCCATTAGAATCCTTTTAGCTTATGCCTGCGCCATTAATATTTTTGCAAGCATTCCATATCTCGATTTTCCTTATGACCTGGAAACGAGGGGGAGTATACATCAAGGGGGAGCTCCAAGTAAATCGGGATAATCTTTTTGATGCTAACAAAAAGGGGGAGAATTGATATAAACTCACAATAATACTTGTATATATACTAATTTTCGATTAATGATTTTAGATTTTGTAATCATCAAAAAGGGGGAGATTGTTGACATAAATAATGCATAAAAACGTTATTTATTTTCGATATCTCTACGTTATGACGATCACAAAATGTAAAAACGTAAGATTACTACGTAAACAAGTATTAAGCTAGTTTATATCATTATATCCAACTTAATCACTTAAGGTATGAATAAACAAGTGCTTAATACATCTCATGATCAAAGGGGTATTTAATTAATTACTACAAAGTTTATTTAATTATATAAACATATTATATATTTTTGAAAAACACTTTTGGTAATAAAGAAAAATGTTTTAATCATACTAAATATATGACTTCAAATTTTTAACCAAAATCAGTTAGTTTTTCACCAAATAAACTTTCCCCACTAAAAGACAATTTTTCTGGCCATTACAGTTGGGCGGCCCCCTTAATTTTAAGGGGGCCGGCCACAATTAAGGGGACCGGCACGCTCCCTGTGTCAGAAAATGTCAGAATTTTTCCTTATAAATACCACCTTAATTCTGGTATTTTTCCTCACCTCTTGCACGAAAATTTTCAGATCTAAATCTCTCTAAACATCTTCCAAAACCCTTTGATCATTAGATTACTAATCCTTGTTTCAAGTGATTCAATCCCTCATCATCCACCATCATCCAAAGTGCAAGAGAAGAATACTCCTTCAACCTCAAGTTTAAGAAGTATTGTATATTGATTGTGTATATTGTGTATAGCTCTTGTGTAGTTGTGTTGTGAACATTATAAGTAGTTCTAGGAGTGTTAGTTGTGAATAGAAGTAGGGTAGTGGTGAAGATTAAGTAGTGAAGTAGTGAAGTAGTGAAGAAGTTGTGTTGTGAAGAAGTAGTGACGAAGTTGTGGTGTGCTCAAGTTGTGAAGAAGTCGTGGTGTGTTGTGAGATTGGTTCTAGCTACTATTAGGACCCGACATTTAGCTTTGTGTCGTTAAGCCGGTGTAAGCAAAAGTTGTGTAAGGTTTTCTCCGCCATAAGGGAGCTTGTTGACATAGTGAAGAAAACTCCCGAGTTAGGTGCTCGGGGAGTGGAGTAGGACGAAGAGGAGATTCGTAGCCGAACCACTATAAATCCTTTGTCTCACGGTGCCATCTTTCCAACTCTATCTCTTTACTTATTTACTTATCTTTATATTTGTCATATCATATACTTGTTGATATCGTAGTTTATAATTGTGCAAGTTTCTTGGTGATACATAAAGTTCGAATTGGTGTTTTCATAAACAAAGTTTTTGCAAATTAAAAAAAAAAGACGTAAAACTATTCAACCCCCCCCCCTTCTAGTTTTCCACAATTTGCTTCTATTTGAGATTGAATTACTTCTAGATTTCTCTCCTAGGCTTCATAAACTTTACTTGCTTTGTTTTACTTGTTGATGGTGCACTTGAGTTGAATCCTAACCCGGTTTTATCTCTAAATGACTTTTGACTTTTCAATAAGCTTTCAAGAGATTTTGAACTTTCTTCAAATTTAGCTAACATTTTTCCTTTATCATTTTGTCTTTTAATTTCATGTTTGTAATCTTCACTTATTTTGCATTCTAGATCAATTTCAACATTACTTTCAAGTCTAGACATTTTAACTTCTAACATTATTTCTTTTTCAAAATTGTTTTCAAGAGAACTTGAGGATACATGGTTAAAGATTGTTTTTAGGTTCATGTCACAAAAGTGTTTAGACTTATTTTCTAGTTTAGAGAATTCTAAAATGAATTTGTCAAAGCAAAAGTGTTTGGTTTCAAGATGTACCTCACTTGTAGTTTTATCTATTTGACAATCACAAACCGGATAGTTGTTATCATCTTCGTCCGTGTCGCTCCATGATTCGTAAACGAGTTCTCTTTGAGCTTGACACATATTTTCTTCATCACTAACACCTTCATTGAAAACATTTAAACTCGCAGCACTTGTATTACTTCAACTAAGTGTCTATCCATTAGTTTTTCTAAGACTACTAACTCACATGTAAGATCAAATTGATCATCCTTAACTTGACATATTTCTTGATGAAAGTTTAAGAGATTTTTCCAAATATTATTAGCCGTTTGACAAAAATATATTCTTTTATATTCAATTCTTGGCAAAGCTTTATAGATCATTATCTTAGCTTTAATGTTTTTATCAAATTTGAGATAATTATCTTGATTTGAAAAACTTGTTTTTGTTGGTTTAAAATCATCAATAGAAATAATATGCCATAGGTCTTGATCAATTGATCTCACATAGTTTTCAAATTTATTTTTCCATTCATGGAAATTTTCTTTCAAACAGCGGTAGTCTTTGTGTATTCTTTGAGATTTTTAAAATCCATGGATCGATCCAAGTTTTAAAATACAATATATTTTAAAGATATTGAGTAACGTAGCTCTTGATGCCAATTGTGGAAAACTAGAAGGGGGGTTGAATAGTTTACCGCTTTTTAAGTTAATTATCTTTGAAAAGTTTGCGTGTAATCGATGAATAAAGCTAATAAACAATTAGTAATAAGCAAGAGTAAAGTAAGAAATGATCAAACCACAATACGGATGTTTATAGTGGTTCAGCTACAAGGACTCTTTTTCCTTGCCCTACTCCACTCCCCGANTTTTAAGTTAATTATCTTTGAAAAGTTTGCGTGTAATCGATGAATAAAGCTAATAAACAATTAGTAATAAGCAAGAGTAAAGTAAGAAATGATCAAACCACAATACGGATGTTTATAGTGGTTCAGCTACAAGGACTCTTTTTCCTTGCCCTACTCCACTCCCCGAGTATCCAACTCGAGAGTTTCCTTCACTAGTCAACAAGCTCCTTTCATCGGCGGAGAAAGCCTTACAATCGTCGCTTACACTTTATCTAGTACAAAGCTAAAACCGGGTCCTAGTTCAAAGTAGAACCACCCTAACGTCGCCTATCCAATATTTCCGACACTAAGCTAGATGTCGAGTTCTTTTACAAGGGTACAACCACTCCCGTCACTTAATGTATTTTGAGGACTAATATACTAACCGATCACTTCTTGACAAGATACAAATGAAGTATAAACTATAAGAATTTACACAATGCGAAGCTAACAAGTCTGGCAATGTTGTGTTGAAACTTGTAACTTCTCGGATGAACTTGTGGACTTCTTTGCTACAAAAGAATGTCACACAATAGAAATACTACTGAGCTAGATGAAAGAAATGAGAGTGTATATGCAAAGTATAGCTAAAATTGATAAAGGATTTCTTGGATGTGGCTTGCTATTTATAGGCAAGAACTTCAGCTCAACCACAGATCCGGCGGAACCTTTTGAGGGTTCCGTCCGTGTGGACTTTGGTTCCGCCAGACCTCACAACAAAACATCAAGAAATCTTTCCATATCTTTGTCAAGTCTAATCAAGATCATACAAGGTCAACTTGTAAAATATGTTGAGTGTGAATCTATCTAAGATATGCATTAGATCTTACAAGGTCAACTTGATAAGACATGTATGATGCAATGCATGATGTAAAAATATATTTCTAATTTTAGAATTTTACTAATATGAAAGTGAACTTGTAAAAGTCTTTTTGTAGCAATTTGAAATAATGTTTGTGTGATGTGTTTAGTAAGTAATTGAGTTACTAAAGAAGTTTGAAGACTTATAACTCAATAAGACACATTGTTTACAAAAACTTACTAAATGTGTTTTGACACTTAATATGCTATCAACATCATAAGTTCAACAATGAATCATATAGCAAATGTAATGTTTACTTAGAAATAAAGTTTCTATATGTGAGACTTATACTACAATTATATTTTGCTTAGAAAATAAATTTATACTTTGTCGACAACAAAATATTAGTGAAGATCGTAAAATATAAATAACGTTTCTAGACGATATTTGGATTAACATAAGTTTCTAACTAGAACTTTAGTGCAATTTTTTCTCACAAGAAAATGTACATTAGCTCACTGTGCTTACTTACTTAGGGCACGTTTGGTAGGGTGAAATTCAGAGAAATGAAATGAAGTGAAGAAATCAAATCACAGAATTGAATTCTCACAGAAATTCAATATAAATTCCAGTGTTTGGTAACACCAGAGAATTGACTCAAGAAATCAGTATTATTATTATTATTATTATTATTATTATTATTATTATTATTATTATTATTATTATTATTATTATTATTATTATTATTATTATTATTATTATTATTATTATTATTATTAATTTTATTATTATTATTATTATTATTATTATTATTATTATTATTATTATTATTATATTTTTATTATTATTTATTATTATTATTATTATTATTATTATTATTATTATTATTATTATTATTATTATTATTATTTATTATTTATCATTATTTTATTATTATTATTATTATTATTATTATTATTATATTTTTATCATTATTTATTATTTATTATTATTTTTATATTAATATATTATTATTATTATTATTATTATTATTATTATTATTATTATTATTATTATTATTTATTTATTTATTTATTTATTTTTTTATCCTCTAAGGAATTGATTTCCACTCCAAATGTAAAGGAAATGAATTCCTTGAATTTATGTGTAAACTTAACTCCCTAAGAGTTGCAAATCTCCACTTTTTTATTTCTTTGGCTACCAAACAAAAGAAATGAATTCATTTCCATTTCTTTGAGCTCATTTCACCCTACCAAACATGCCCTTAGTATAGTTAATATAGATCAGTTGCTTAGCTATTAAACAATTAAGTAAATATGAAGTGGTTGTTAAATGTTAGGCAATATTCAATGTTTTCGTCGATATTAACGTTTATTATTATTCCACTGACTTTGATGTACATANTGGGTCCGCGTCTACATGAGTCATTTCCTGTTGGATCCTTTAATGTTGAGTTCAACATGACTAGTCATGTTGTGTCACATAAACATTAGTGGATCCCTTATCAAAGACCACAAAGACTTCCCCATCGGAAGTATCAAACCCCAACTAGTTATTCTCTGAACTAGGCTTGACCACAAGGTACAAGACTTTCCTTACAACCAAATTGAATGATAGATAGTCGTTTACACAAATCAAGCATTAACTTAACCTAGAGACTAGATTGTAATAGAAAGGGTATAGATAAGAAGACCCTCGACACAATTCACAAGAGTGGCTTAAGTTCTTGTGAATTTCTTTTGCGGAAAATAAATGTTATTTCAATTGGTGATAGATTAAGAAGTTTAAAACACAATAAGATAATAGACTTATAAGGTTAAGAGAAAAGGAAATAGATAGAAAGAATGTATTGGCAAGAGGTGAGTAACAAATGAAAAGAGTGGGGAATTTCTAGCCAAAACCCAAATATGACATCCCGGGATTTTTTGGATTTTGGTTATTTAATTTCTGGCTCTTGTTAAACCCTCAATTGCACTTCACCCTTGACCTTTCTAATAACAATCCAACACTCAAAGTGTGATAAGGTCAACCAACTCATTTAGCAAAAGTTTTGTATTTAAAATAGGGTTATGGTACACGGAAGTCACTAAAGTTACACCAAAATTTGTCCTAAGGAAACAAAGTTTCATTTTGTACTTCTAGGTTACTGAACTTTCGGTAAGCATACACTTCAAAAATTCAGTGTTAGTCCGAGTAATCTGGATGTATATTTTTTGATAAGTTCAGTAACCTGAGTGAACACAATTCAAAGTTCAATAACCTGAACATTCACTTTTGTAAGTTCAGTTACCTGAGTGAATAAAGTTTCAAAGTTCAGTAACCTAGAAGTACAAAATGAAACTTTGTTTCCTTAGGACAAATTTTGGTGAAACTTTAGTGACTTCCGTGTACCATAACCCTTTAAAATATTTGGTGAAGTGAAAACTAGATAGTTAGGGGTTTAATTCAATCATAAGTAGAAAGAGAAGAGCCAACAGACATTACGCATTGGCAAAGCTTGGTGAGGAAGGAGTAGAGAGTGTGTGAGTGTAATTTGAATTTCAAAGTCAAAAACTAGTTGTTTGTAATGAGTTGTATTTGTGATAGCATAGTACACAAGTGTAAGAGTGTGGGTTGGCAATGAAGATGTGAGGGGAGGTGTTTGAAACTCAAATCTAAGCTAGTTGTTGGTTGTGAGAGGGAAGAGTGTGGAGGAAACTAAGCTATGACACCTTGTAAGAATGTGTAAGAATATGCGCTGGCAATGAAGGTTTAGAGATTGCTTGGAGAAGGTAGAAATGGAAAGATTTATCCAAATTCAAATTTGAATTATGAGAGAGTGAGTGTGTGTGTGTGTGTATGTTTACCGCGTATGAGTGTGTGTGTGTGTGTGCGCGCGCGCGCACGTGTGTGTGTGTGTGTGTGTGTGTGTGTTTGTGTGTGAGTGTTGGATTTCAAATTTGAGTGTTAAGCTTACATGAGGAAGATGAAGATGTATAGTTGGCAAAGGAATGTTTAGGAGATTATGTGGGAATGTAGTGGACATAAGTACACAAAGTACAAAAGGTGTAAGGAAATGCTTGTGTGGGAGAATTTCAAATATTTCAAATGAGGTTTATGAAACATTAAAAAAATTGTTTATATAGCTAGCACTTGAAAGTAAATGTTTAATCTTGATAATCCTTGATTAATCAACAATTAAATTATCCAATAATCATTTTGATGCAAGTAAGAAGGGTACTTCAAATCAAGTTAAACAGACATCTCATAAATGAGAGAATTATATTTATGCAAAGTAACCTCGACTTAAAAGATCAATAAGGGAGTAAAACCGTTACATGATTAGAAAGAATGAACGTAAGGATTATGGTCACTTGAATACTTTCCTTTGAAGTTCTCGTGAAATTACAAACATCATAGGCTTGAGGAAAAACAATTTTCCTTGGCTAGAGGCTTTGTAAAAACGATTATGAGTTAACATTTTGCAAAATCGGGAGGACTTTGTTTTGGGCATCGCTCTAAAGTCTAAATCTTAAAGTAAACTTCTTAAATATCATGTACGAACATGAATTGAAAGATGCACCTTAGTCAGGTAAGAGGAAAGCCGACTTGGAAAAACCATAACCACCATATTTTGCGAGACTGGCACGATGGCCAGGTGTGGCTATCGTCTATAATTTTAAGTGTTCCGAATGTATATTTGTTATCATTAAAACATTATAAGGGCCTTGGTCAATATTGCACCAACATATATATTGTAATTTTTTTTAAATATGTCGTTATTGATAAAAAAAAATACAAATTCGATGGGGATGAAGTCGAATTTGGTATCTTTTTATTAATAAAGTTATTTAAAAACTGGAAATTCATAACTTACACCTAACTTCATATAATTTATTTATATTCAACAACTGAAGTTTTATTATTTATTTATTTATTTTAAAATTGACACATTTGTTTTTATACATATCTATTTTGCTATACGAAATTTAGATTAGTTTAATCAAATGAAAGTCAATTTTTACTTTTATTAGCTAATAAGAGTCTGTAGAAACGTAGGGGAGGTGAATGCGTTTCTGTTTAAAATCTTAAAATCTTTTGTATCGAATTCCTGATCAAGTGTGGGTAAATATGAATAGTGATTATGACACTTATAACAAATATATATGTCACTTAATTACAAGTATGTTTACCAAATCAAGACTCACATATCATCAATAAAATACAAACATAAGCACAACACAAAGTTAAAATGATTGAGCTACTTTTGATCGAACTGTGGACGGTCCCTGAAATGTATGGACGGTCCCATATATAAGTGGAACCGCCTGTCTATTTACAGGACCGTCACCAGTGGAGTTTCTGAGTATTTACATTTTTTAAGTTGTCTCATTTTATATCTCAAGCATATTCACAATATAAGCAACTAAACACACAAACACAAACTTAATGCAAGTGTAAATATAAAACGATAAATGCAAGAATCAAGCGTAAAAAGATAAGTAAAGAAAATGCAAACCGGATACGAAGATTTATAGGAGTTCGGTCACAAAGCTCCTCTTCGCGCTACTCCACTCCCCGGGTACCCAACTCGAGAGTTACTTCACTAATCAACAAGCTCCNTTGAATCCTAACCCGGTTTTATCTCTAAATGACTTTTGACTTTTCAATAAGCTTTCAAGAGATTTTGAACTTTCTTCAAATTTAGCTAACATTTTTCCTTTATCATTTTGTCTTTTAATTTCATGTTTGTAATCTTCACTTATTTTGCATTCTAGATCAATTTCAACATTACTTTCAAGTCTAGACATTTTAACTTCTAACATTATTTCTTTTTCAAAATTATTTTCAAGAGAACTTGAGGATACATGGTTAAAGATTGTTTTTAGGTTCATGTCACAAAAGTGTTTAGACTTATTTTCTAGTTTAGAGAATTCTAAAATGAATTTGTCAAAGCAAAAGTGTTTGGTTTCAAGATGTACCTCACTTGTAGTTTTATCTATTTGACAATCACAAACCGGATAGTTGTTATCATCTTCGTCCGTGTCGCTCCATGATTCGTAAACGAGTTCTCTTTGAGCTTGACACATGTTTTCTTCATCACTAACACCTTCATTGAAAACATTTAAACTCGCAGCACTTGTATTACTTCAACTAAGTGTCTATCCATTAGTTTTTCTAAGACTACTAACTCACATGTAAGATCAAATTGATCATCCTTAACTTGACATATTTCTTGATGAAAGTTTAAGGGATTTTTCCAAATATTATTAGCCGTTTGACAAAAATATATTCTTTCATATTCAATTCTTGGCAAAGCTTTATAGATCATTATCTTAGCTTTAATGTTTTTATCAAATTTGAGATAATTATCTTGATTTGAAAAACTTGTTTTTGTTGGTTTAAAATCATCAATAGAAATAATATGCCAAAGGTCTTGATCAATTGATCTCACATAGTTTTCAAATTTATTTTTCCATTCATGGAAATTTTCTTTCAAATAGCGGTAGTCTTTGTGTATTCTTTGAGATTTTTAAAATCCATGGATCGATCCAAGTTTTAAAATACAATATATTTTAAAGATATTGAGTAACGTAGCTCTTGATGCCAATTGTGAAAAACTAGAAGGGGGGTTGAATAGTTTACCGCTTTTTAAGTTAAGTATCTTTGAAAAGTTTGCGTGTGATCGATGAATAAAGCTAATAAACAATTCATAACTGAAGTTATTTAAAAACTGGAAATTCATAACTTACACCTAACTTCATATAATTTATTTATATTCAACAACTGAAGTTTTATTATTTATTTATTTATTTTAAAATTGACACATTTGTTTTTATACATATCTATTTTGCTATACGAAATTTAGATTAGTTTAATCAAATGAAAGTCAATTTTTACTTTTATTAGCTAATAAGAGTCTGTAGAAACGTAGGGGGGGTGAATGCGTTTCTGTTTAAAATCTTAAAATCTTTTGTATCGAATTCCTGATCAAGTGTGGGTAAATATGAATAGTGATTATGACACTTATAACAAATATATATGTCACTTAATTACAAGTATGTTTACCAAATCAAGACTCACATATCATCAATAAAATACAAACATAAGCACAACACAAAGTTAAAATGATTGAGCTACTTTTGATCGAACTGGGGATGGTCCCTGAAATGTATGGACGGTCCCATATATAAGTGGAACCGCCTGTCTATTTACAGGACCGTCACCAGTGGAGTTTCTGAGTATTTACATTTTTTAAGTTGTCTCATTTTATATCTCAAGCATATTCACAATATAAGCAACTAAACACACAAACACAAACTTAATGCAAGTGTAAATATAAAACGATAAATGCAAGAATCAAGCGTAAAAAGATAAGTAAAGAAAATGCAAACCGGATACGAAGATTTATAGGGGTTCGGTCACGAAGCTCCTCTTCGCGCTACTCCACTCCCCGGGTACCCAACTCGAGAGTTACTTCACTAATCAACAAGCTCCCTTTAGGCGGAGAAAACCATACACCTTCGCTTACACCAATTTACGACACTAAGCGGAATGTCGAGTTATAATCTTGGCTATAATAAATCCACACACGATCTACCCGATCTTCACGATCAACCCGATCCATACGATCTACCCGATCTACAAGATCAACCCGATCACCACGACCAACCCGATCAACACGATCTACATACAAAACCTCACAGACTTATTCATCGTCCGGATACACATGAAACTCTACGGACTTACACATCGTCCAGATCTACATGTTACAAAATATTTGGACTCGATCTCTATGTAACAAATGTTACACATGGACTAACTAGCTACATAATTCCATATCTAGATGATAACGAAAGTTCTTCTCTTTGTACTTGAGGAGGGGAAGAAAGAATTATATATAAAAAATATTCAAACAAGTTAATGTGATCAAAGAAGGGATTGAGAAAGAACAGAAAGTTTAGTGCTAAAGAGGGTTGATTTTTCTGAAGAAATATTGCAGACACCAGGAGGAGCGGGGGACGGTCCCGTAAACATTAGACGGTCCCATATATATATAAGGGACCGTCACCTATTAAATTTTCTTATTAAAACATTTTTTATAAATAGTTGTTGGGACTTTCAAATTCAAATTAAATTTTCTTATTAAAACATTTTTTATAAATACAAAAATATTTTGTCGCAAAAAAATGTGAGGTTTAAGGAAAGATATTTCTTTGATCACTTAACAAGTTTGAAGTATTGTTTGTGCATACTTAAGTGATTCAGACTAGAGCCGTCGAGGATGTTGATGCGTGCAGGCATTTATGATTTGTATAAACGTAACTTGTGCACTTTACGTTATGTATTACAAATTACATGTTTGTCATCATTAAAATATAAAGACACTCTATCTATACTACCTATAATGTAAAAATGGTCAAAGGTGAAAAGTGGAATAGTCAAGACTTGTGAAAAGTTGAAATATTGAAAACTTAATTTCGGTAAGTATGACTTGTGATTGTGAAAAACGAAGGGTTGTAAACTTTCACTAATTAAAGAAACAACTACAACTTTGAATGGTACATTAAATAGGGTTTGAATATGCTATAAACCAGCCACTCTCCCCATTTTCACTTTATTCTTTTTTTCTCTCACCTAAAACCACACACTCCCATTTCATTTTCATCCTCCTCCACCATCACCCAAATCACATTCGGCCACCACCACCGTACAAACCACCACCACCGAAACTAACACCAAAGAAACCCTCAACTCCATCGAGGCCCACCACCACCGAAAACCACTACCATCACCAAACTCCATCGCGACAGCCTCACTTGGTAATGAGGGATTTTCGAATTTTTTGGTAGATCTAAAATGATATATCATGTTTTGAAGGTTTTTTATATCGATATACATATATGCATATTTTTTCAGATATGATTTGTTGTGCTGCCTTTGTCGGAAACCACCATCACCGACACCCCCACATCGCCGAAGGGGTTTCTAAGTTTTGTGTTTTTTTGAGGTTTTATTCTACATATTTTTCAGGTTCCAAATGTTTTTTTAGATGTGTATTATATTTATAGTTATGAGTTTTTTATTTGTTTCGTAACATTTTTTAGCATTGCTGGAATCTCCAACTATCGTCGCTGCCGCTGCTGCCTCACTGGAATCTCCGCTGTCTTGCCGGAATCTTCGCTTCCTCGCTGAAATCTTCGATTCCGTTACTGGAATATGCTTATGTTGGAGATGTTAGGGTTGGTTTTAAAATTTGTTATTAAGCTTCTTGGGTAAATTTTGTTGCAATTTTATTTGTTTATTTTCTTATGTAATTTTGTTAGTAATTTTATTTATATACTTTGTTGTGTAAATCTATTTTCGTATTTGTTTTAAGTTTATTTGTATTTTTGATATTTGAATTTGTTATAATTTGTTATAATTTTGTTAGTTGGTTTTTTATAACTTATTGTTTGTCTGTAAATTTGATGTTTAGATTATAATACTATGACGTGTATTGTTTGTGATTGGTCGGTCATATAGGAAGGTACAACACACCATCTACACAACTCATTTTTCGTAAGGGTTAATACACAAAAAAGTTACTAAACTTTACAAAAAAGTTCGCCTAAGTTACTGAACTTTCATTTTGTTCACTTAGGTTACTGAACTTTCGGGAAACATACACTCAAAAATTTTGTCTTAGTCCGAGTAACCTGAACATATATTTTTTGATAAGTTTAGTAACCTGATTGAACAAAGTTTCAAAGTTAAGTAACCTGAAAAAGTATATTTTTTTAACTTCAGTAACTTGAGTGAAAAAAGTTTCATAGTTCAGTAACCTAAGTGAACAAAATGAAAGTTCAGTAACTTAGGCGAATTTTTTTGTAAAGTTTAGTAACTTTTTTGTGTATTAACCCTTTTTCGTAACTTACAACCCACCTCAAAACTTCAACGATAAGATTTGACCATTTCAAATCTCCCAAATCAGTTACACCTTGCCAAATTTATTACAATCAATCAATACCTTAAATAAACTTATATTGAATTTGAATACAAGAACAGCTATTGAGGTGTTTGTCAAACTTGAAATATGGAAATGATTTGGTAATTCATGTGGAATCCTATTTTAGAGAGTGATATCCGAAATTGATTGTAGAAACAATTATAAAGGAAATGTTGAAACAACTAATTATGACAAGTGAAAAGTTGAAACTTGAAACTAAAAAAAATAAGTGTTGAAAACATATGTTTCAAAAGAAAACTATTAATACACATCGAAAAACGGGTTAGCCTGGGAAGCTTCAAACCCAACGGGTTGACTTGTCTTAATTTGACCCGTTTTACGCCCCAACCCGTCGGGTTGACCCAGTTTAAATTGACTCGTTTATCGACCGGAATGGTTCAACCGGTTGAACTAACCGGGTTTCAAAACATTATGTTTAATCCCCAAATCCTCAAACTTTTATTAACTTTCATTTATAACCCATAAACATTTTTTATCACTAAAACTATATGCCGCTATAAAATCTCGTTGCTATGTGCGGGTACTCGTCTAGTAGATTAAACGTCGTAACGTTTGCACTAACAGAGTCAATTTTGAAATTGAGCTCTCTTATTATATTAGTCAATAAAGAATTGAGTAACACAAAACATTTTTCTCTTATTATGTAAAAGATTTAGTAAAGTGATACGGTAAGCTTCTTCGATCTTCTTAAATCGGCGATGGAATTGCTGCTAAGTCTTCTTCAAGGACTAAGCTCAAAATAATGATCATAAATTATGGTGCCTTTCAATCAAGAGTCGGGATAGAACTAACGACATATTTTCTCAAAGCGCCACTTAATCGTTATATAGAACGTGTTACCATGTAGTTCGTCACTACTCGTATTAAAGTACCATAAATTTTATTGAACATGTAAAGATGAAAAAGATAAAAAATAAAATAAAAAAATAAAATCTAGCGATTAGTTAGGCGAAATCAATAGGAGGTTAGGAAACTAGATATTTTTGATCATTTAAAGATATCAAAACCAAAAAAGCAAAGAACTAAAGATAGAGAGGGGAAAGTTCATGTACTTAACTAAATGGGAAATCGACTATGTGAAGTTTTTATGACATCCTCACAACAAACATGACATCATGTTTGAAAGGATACGAACGTAATTACGATTGGATGATTAAGTGAATCATTTTATAAGTTCATTACAAACTAAAAAGAGGAAATAAGTTTAAACCATTGTTTCATTAAGTTATTATGCTTTATATAGCACAAACGAGTGGGTTAGCCAGCGCATTGCTGTGGGGGCGCTGTGTTGATGCATAGAACAATTATGGTAACGTTTATTTAGTTGCAATTGTTAGTATATAGACCATCTGTTAGAACTAAAACGTAGTTGCTCATTTTTTGTTAGCACTTCCTCAAATCGCCTCTTATAATATTCTCATAAACTTTATATTCTGATTCCATCACAAACACACGTATGTAGCATGAGGATTAGTAATGACATGAGTATATGACAACATTATTGAACTTAAACTGATTACAATAATCAAAATCTACTATTGTCACATGGTAGCACAAATATATTCACATACCATACTTGCTCATATTTGACCATTGTTTGTTTACTTTTATGCAAAACCGTACATCCAAGACTTTTCGGTAGTCTTATAAAATTCAACACTTTTACGGTAAAACTAAAAACATACAATAAAACCTTAGTATGCTGGTGCGCGTGGATTGCAACACGCACTACGTTTTCCTCTCGAGGGATCTCGAGAAGCTTGCAATCCCCACCAGGCAGTGTACCTGACCGATGTAGTATAGTGAAGTGGCAAGTACCGGGGGATTGATCGTTCTCTCACAGGGAATAGTGTTCGTTAGGCTAAAGGCTACTCTAATCTAGGTCTAAGGGTGGAGGAAGATTCTTTTTGTATTTTTATATTTTATGAAAGCAGTAAAATCTCTGGTTTTGGAGGATAGGGCGGAATTAGTTGCTAGTCAACTAACCCAAGTTATCTACTTCTAAGCTACTTATATTTTTGTATTTTTTTTTGTTTTAGAGAAAATCAGTGGTGGAGAATAGTGTTTACTTAGATTTCATTACTC
>LBNU01022446.1:80845-119023 GCA_014162995.1 Artemisia annua
ACAAAAGAGTGGAAACCAATTATCAAATGACGGGCCAGAAAGATTTTGGAAATTAACACCTGACGCCGTCAGGAGTTAGAAGTTGTAGGCCGTCAGGTTATGAGTTAAAGAGTGACGGCCCAGAGAGGAATAGAGAGTGACAGCGTCAGAAGTGGATCTAGGCCATCTGAGAAACCTAATGGCGGCGAGCTGACGGCGTCAGCCTCTATAACCTGACGCCGTCAGAGTGTAAAATCTATATATAGTTTTCTATTTTTCATTCATTAAGGGTGGAACTTTGTGGAGAACTTTTGGCACCAAACCCCAGACGAATTTTCTGTACTTTTTAGGGTTTCCAACCCTTGGAACCCTCATGCTTAATTAAAGATAAGTCTTCACTTTAATTCAATCAATATGTCTATATGTTGGTTGATTATCTCTTTTGCTTGTCTTTTAATTAACATGTGTAGCTAAATTCTCTTGTGTTTGCTTAGATCTAATGAAACCTAACTATTAATTATTGGTTAATTGATGTGTTGTTGTTTGTTGGGATGATTGTTCCATCAATGTTAGGCTCAAGAAAACTGGCCAACCTCCTTTAAGGTAACGTGCTTGAACGTCTTGGGAAACATGTAGCCAAGGCATACTAGGCTATTAAGGTAGTATTTAACGCATGAGCCACTGTTTACAATCCCTATGGTTGTGTCGTGCATGGCATAGGAGGAGATAAGAGCTCATAGAATTAGAGAGATATGTATGCCNTTAGGTGTGTAACTTTGTGGAGAACTTTTGGCACCAAACCCTAGACGAATTTTCTGCAATTTTTAGGGTTTCCAACCCTTGGGACCCTCATGCTTAATTAAAGATAAGTCTTCACTTCAATTCAATCAATATGTCTATGTGTTGGTTGATTATCTCTTTTGCTTGTCTTTTAATTAACAAGTGTAGCTAAATTCTCTTTGTGTTTGCTTAGATCTAATGAAACCTAACTATTAATTATTGGTTAATTGATGTGTTGTTGTTTGTTCGGATGATTGTTCCATCAATGTTAGGCTCAAGAAAACTGGCCAACCTCCTTTATGGTAACGTGCTTGAACGTCTTGGGAAACATGTAGCCAAGGCATACTAGGCTATTAAGGAAGTACTTAACGCATGAGCCACTGTTTACAATCCCTATGGTTGTGCCGTGCATGGCATAGGAGGAGATAAGAGCTCATAGAATTGGAGAGATATGTATGTCACTCCATGAGTTATTAGGAATACACCCTTCATCCACACAAGTAACATACATATCAATTAACCGGTAAAAGATAGTTAGAGAGTAATGAAGTCTAAGTAAACACACTTTTCTCCATATTGTTTTCACAACCACAATAGTTTAGATATTTTATTTTATTTGCAATTGTAGTTATCTTGGGTTAGTTGACTAGCAACTAATTCCGCCCACTCCTTCAAAACCGAGATTTTACTTGCTTTCATAAAAACATAAAAATACAAAAAGAATCTTCCTTCACCCTTAGACCTATTAGAGTAGTTTTTCTATCCTAACGAACACTATTCCCTGTGAGAGAACGATCAATCCCCTGTACTTACCACTATCCTATACTACATCGGTCAGGTACACTGCCTGGTGGGGTTGTAAGCCTCTTGAGATCCCTCGAGAGGTAAAACCTGTTGTAAGGTCACAAAACCACGCATCAATGCTTATATTCCCAAATCCCTACAACAGTGGGTTGGTTGTGTTGCTAGCTTTGTATACTCTGGATTCTCAACTTCCTTGTCAAGCATCTATACAAAATCAAGTTTACAATATTCACATCAGCACAAATAAACTAAATTAATAACACAAACCTTCGTATGTTGTGGTGGCGATCCAATTGCCATATTTTCTCAAGTATAATTGATCTCCAATTCCAGTTTGTATTTCTTTGCTTAGCTTAAATTTCTGTAATTGACAAACCTTGGAAGTAATTGTGGAAGAGGTATTAGTTGTTATAAGTTTTCTTTTTATTTGTGCATGTAAATAAGAAAGGATTTCAACTATAAATTTATTTTATAAACTGAACATCATTGATATATAACATCTTGATACAAAAATGTAACTTTTTGAAGTAAAAATAGTCATTTTTGAAAGTAGATTTTTACGGGAATTTCTTCCCCATAAGAGACTCAAACGAGACATACACATAGATCAATTCTTGTCTACCAACTTTCCAAGTGCAAATGATCCATAACATAACGCTTGAGCTTCAAAAATCAATGCATATCCTTTCTCCAACATGTTTAAATTAGAAGTAAAAATGGTAGAAAATAGTTATACCTTGAGATAAATACCAATTGCTCTATATAGATTATCATGATCCAATCTAGTAATTCGGTCCTAAACTAAATTGCTTTCGGCACATCCACTCTTTCAATTAACAAAATATGAACTACATATTCTAGAGCCATATAACCACTACAACATTATAAAAAGATAAATAATTAGGATTCAAAACGACATACCTAATTAGTTTTCCTAATTTTTATGTTATCATTTGATCTCGGCAAATAAGCTAACACAAATACCCATTTGTTAAATAGATATAAATAAATAAATTTGGTGTAAAAATGGTTATGTACCCAAAAGCAAGAGTTGTGACAGTCCAAACAATGAGGGAAGAAGATCCAGCAACTGCTAGACTATCATTTCAGCACATCTGAAGATGGTTTCCACATGGAAAAATTTCGACACGATTCCAAGAACAGAAGCTAATATCGCGAACTCCAAAAAGAAATCAGTTGCTCCCTTTCCTCCAAACACCGAATTAGTCAATCACCAAATCAATTGCTCCATTTTCACGTGAAGCTCAGCCGAAACTGAACCAAAATCTTAACACAAATTGACACCCCAACATTAGTTTTTCCTCAAATAATGTTGTTACCTATAGCCAAAAAAATATAAGCATAAGAACAAAGAAACCATAAATTGGCTATTGAAACAAACACCTTCCACCCAAGCCAAGATCTAATATTTTTTTTTTCATAGTTTATAACAACAGAAACATAACAAAACAAACACATGACAAATAAACAATCAAAACACTGATAGTAACGACGCCGAGCTAAAGAAGTATAACCAAAAGCATAAACATACTTCTAATCAAATATGAATCGAGTATAAATATAAGCTCCAAACTTGAAACCCTAACTTTTATATGTCCCCCAAAAATAGAAACCATAACTGTTGCACCATGATTGTCTGTAATCGAATCACTAAAGCCCCAAAAGAAAACGAAAACCCCCGAAAATCGGAACCCTAACTCTTGCACCATAATTGCTTTTTCTAAGCAATTAAGGTTAACAAAATTAAAAACTTGATTTAGCCTTTAAAAAATGCAACATAGATTTAGGTAGAATAAGTTACATGTGACTGAACATATTCAAGATGATTTTGATCTTGGATTAATGGAGGTTTTGCATATCATTTTTGTGGATGCTTATACATGATCTTCCATCGAGCTGGATATTGTGTGCCTGGATTCTTCTTTAGAGAAAAATGTGTGTTTTTTTTTTCATATGGGTGATGGGAGGTTCTGGAAAATGGCGGAAACCAAACAATTGTTAAACCACTGTTTCTGCTATTAGGGGTACTTACGTTAAACGGAGCATGAACAATCACAAGGCAACCACACTTCATCCAATAAGAAAGTGTCGGATGGTCCACTAACCACTGTTTGTGATTACTATTGAGTTGCTAATTAAAATCCAACCAATGAAGAGCCCAATTACCTCAAAACAGGTCCGTAAAAAAAAGTGCTTTAATTTTGAACCCCGTTTCCATTTGGGTTTAGTATATTTTATAATGTCCCTCACCACACGTGAATTTATTTTTATTTATTATTTTTATTTTTATTAATTCATGCCTTAAGAGAGCCCAAAGGGTCATATGGCGTGTTATAGGCAATTTTTTTTGCCTAATGGCATAGCCATATTGCACCGCACACATAACAATAGCCATGTTATTGGGACAAAAGTGATTGGGTTGGCGAGCATATTGTGTATTTTTTTTATATTTATTATTATTATTATTTTTTTGAGTGAGTGAGGTCTTTTTTTTTGGGTGTGTTATGGGACCCACTGACGTCTATAATATATATACCTTGAGAGGGTGTTTTAGTTATAGTAGTATTATTGAGTATTGAATGTCGAGGTGTCAACCCAATACCAATTTTGCCATTGCACCTAGCTGTTAACACTGTTACATGGATTAGCAATAACTCACGGTTGAATCATACTAGAGAGAAATCGGCGACCAATTGAAATAAAATTTATGTGTTGTGTGTTGTGTATTTTTGTATTTAAGTGATGTATAACTAAATACTAAAAAATGTGATCACCATCGCATGTGTAAAAAATAATGTAAATTTGATTGCAATACAATGATGTGAGTCATGGTGAACCATTTACCATTACATTCTTTCATATATGAAAAGATTATGCCATTTTAGAGCTAAAAGACATTCTTGTCTCCCGTTATGCAACGAGTTTATTTTTGCTTGTTGAAGAAAATGTTGGTTCTAAAAGGGTAAATTCCACAACACGTGGATCCAGAATATCTAAAATGCGCAATGAAGCTAACGTCACGATCTCACCTTCCTAAAAGTTGTTGCATGTATACTCTACCGCCAATTTTATGCTCCTCGATATCACGGAAAATGTATTGCTGTCTGTCTTTATTGTGTCAATAGCAAGCTTTAAATCAATTTATTTACTACTATCAAACATTAACCGATATGTTGCTTCTATCTTATAGCTTTTTATAATATATGTTTTTTTAATCTTTAAACTTAAATCTTGAGTAATGTCTAATGCCTAATACACCTTACAAAACAAATTTACATGGCATTTCTTTTTAAATATGGCAAGTTACTGTCAATTTAAAAATATAAACACATTAACAAATGAGGATCTCTTTATAAATGGCAACCAATCACATGCTTGCTTATAAAAAATAAATAAATAAATAAATAAAAAGATGTTACAGCAAAAGTCATACCAGAACTACAAGTTCGCAATTATAATTATTTATCGTTTTCATTTTACGCGGGTATTCGTCTAATATTAGTAATGTGTTGTAAAAAAAAAAATGAAGGGGCGTTAGTCATATACCCCGTAATGGCGTAATGTTTATCAATGCTAAATGTGTGGTTATTCACTTTTGTACAAAACCTAGGCCCAATGGGTCTTGGCCTCTTCCAAAATCAAGTCAAAGCATTTAAATTGTTTAAAAGTCAAAAACATCAACGCCATGGTTTCAAAGTTTCAAATTGTTTTCAAGGTTACGAAACAGTCAACACTGTACTATAGCTAGGATCTTATTCATGTGCGTTGGTTAACACTTGAAACCTTTTGTACTATAAAGTTTTATGAGTACGTGTGTTGGTTTAAAAGCCTAAAGTTTGTCATATGACACAAACATTATGTATGAACCAATAAAAAAGCCAGTTACACCAATTTATTTAAGAGTATGATTATTAAAAAAACTTTTAAATACAAAAGTCCCAGAAAATATGCATTTAAGAACACTAATTGGCCTTTTAATTTTTCCCTGTAATTGTGTAATCTTTCATTCACATTCTTCATCCGGGTCAGTGTAGTAGTGTAGTTTTTTTTGGACGGCAATTGTGGCTACATGGCTCCTAACTCATAAGGCGTAGCGAGCCCACACAACCAGGCTGGGTCCAGCCCAGAAGGCAATGGCACCCTTCCCTTTACGCACGCGGGAGGAAACCCCTATCGCCCTAGACAAAACTCGAACTTGAGACCTTGCCTAGGAGGGTAAAACCTCCATACCGCTAGACCAGAGGCCCTTTGGTAGTGTACTAGTGTAGTACTTACATACAAATAGTTTTTACTTTTTAGAAACATCTACGCTGCAACTTCTATAAAAGACCAATGTCACACAAGATCTTATTGTCATTGCCACCCGACTATCGAAACCTAGTTGTTGACACTTTGCATATCCCTATGGCTGCAGCCATTGGGTCATCTTACTCAACAATACAACCAACTTTTCTATGATGTAACTAAAGAAAACAAAAACATTTCTTTTATCTAGGGAGATTCTATCGAAAATAGCACAACATTTATGAATGCAAATATAGTAAAAACAAAAAGATGTGACACAAGAAACATCTAAATAACAAAAAGAATTTGCTCAAATATTCAAAAACTATATATTAAACCGAATTATGTTCTAATTTACCAATGGATCATCACAACCTCAACCCTAAACCAAAGAATAGCCAAAAATTAAGTTGTAGTAAATTTAACTATCCTTAAGCTAATTTTACCAAACCACCCTTTATAAAGGTTGACTTTACACTAAAGTCAAACCTACCATCATCTACTCCCTCTTGATAATCTCATGTTTAACAAAGAGTTTTTGTTCTCTTTCATTCTTGAAATCCTTCTCTTTCTGGCAGCTGCACAATTTCTAGCCCTTAGATCATTATCTATAACCATGTATTTACCATGATCCAATGGTTGAGATTTAGACATGAAATCATAAGTCTCTCTCTGGACACGTGGCTCAATCTGATTGAACAAACCAAATCTACTACCACCACTGTCAATGTTACTAGAGCATGACATTGTCATCACTTTGCCAGTGTTTGGATCTACCATATATTGTTGTTGTTGTTGTTGAGGGGCAAACATGGAAATTTGTTGTTGATGATGATGATAACGTTGTTGAACATGTTGATCAAGATTCATTTTCATAGGATTATTCCATAACTGCATATCCTCCATGTTTCTTGTATAACTTATCTGTAATTCAATTAAAAAAAAATACTTAATCAAATAAAGTTCATAAATAATCAAAGTAGACTTATAACTTAAACTTACAAAATAAAATAGTTACTACCTTTTGTCTTTTCGCTTTTAATTCCAGATTTTGAGCTTGAAGTTCTTGCTTCTTCTGTTCCATTGATGCAATATCCTGTTTCCATAAATTAAAAATTAATTAACCAATATTAGCTAAGAATTATTTCAAAGGAAAAGTCAATAAAAGTCAAAGTTATGGATTACATACCCTTTTGAGTTTATCGTTTTCTTCTTGCATTCCACTTAATTTCACCTTCAAATCATCTACTAACTGTTACATAAATTAGGGCAAAACATTAATATTCAAAAATCAAGAAAAAGTTAAATCTTGAATAAACAAAACTCAAGAAATAATTTCAATATTGATGATAGGACAAAATATAAAAAATAATTGATGACAATCCACAATCAACATGTCAAACTTCCAATCCAATACTCAATACCAAAATTCAATATTAAGTAAAGAAATCATATCAAAGCATCAAGAACATTAAAAAAAAACAGAGACATAGTAACATAACCACATATATAATCAAGAATCATCAAAAACATCAAAATTAAACAAATCTAAAACATACCCAGATACAAAAATCACAATCCAAACAAAACCCATATTTCAAAATTTCACAAAACTAAAAAAAACTATTCATACCTTTTTCTTTAATATTTTCTTGAATGATAAAGAAGGCAACGGTTTATTAGCCTTATCAAAACCGTCACTACCACCGTCACTATTCACAAAACACAAAGGAGTTGAAGGGCTTTTATCAGCATCAAGAACCACAGATGATGACGTCACTTTCCGATTAACCAAAACAGATCTTTTCTTTTTAATACCCCAAGTGAAACTATATTGGCTTAATAATTCATGTTTCTTTATTAAGTTCGGTAGACTTAGTAGAGTTTCAACAGCTTCAGCTTCAACTTCTGAAGGAAGTGGTAAAGGGTTCCGTTTCATTATGAATAAGCAGTTAATAAGCAGAAAATAAGCAGTTTGATGATTGAAAGATGAGAGAGGGAGGGAGAGAGAGAATGAGATGAGATTGTTTGCTTGGAGAAGAGGAGGATAGAAAAATATGTTAAAAAAATAAAAGAGAAAATATATATATGGAAGATGGAAGGAAGAGTGGTGGCTGATGCCACGTGTCCAGCTGGTAGAGATTGGGGGTATCTTATTAGGGTTTAGTAAAAAAAAAAAAAAAAATGTTATGTGTGGGCATGGTAAGTTTTGTGAATTGTGTTTTTGAGTGATTTTAGGAAAAGATTTTCGTATCGTTTACTTCCTTTAAGTTTGGTTTTTTATTTATGCTATTGGTATTGTCATAGGAATAGGAATGTTTCTGTTTTGGACTATGAAACAATAACTATGTTTGAATAAATTATAAAAAAAACACAAGACATAATATGTACTGTAACAAACTGTCAATAGTAAAATATTTATCACCGTCTTATAATCATTATGTAGCATACAATTCCGTCTTATAATCATTGTGTAGCATACAATTCGAGATATTTCAAATTATATTATTCGTTTTAGCATTCAACCAATTAAAACACTTCTAAAATATAAAGATATTATTTTACAATTACTCTAGCAATATAGTACTAGTTATAATACCTGTGCATGCACAGGGCTTTTAAATTTTCGTTTTGATTACATATTATTATCGATTAAGAAATGAATTATTTAACATTTTTCAATTGGTTTTAATTGGTGGACTAAAAATAAAAAATCATATATCTAATCCTTACCGTCCTTTCACTTTTGTGCAACTTTCTTTACAATTGGCCTAAATCATGAAGGTAAAAGACACCCATATTTTAGACTGTTGGTTGATACCCATATTATTATCAATGACATCAAACACCTGCTAAGTTTCATTAACTCAATCAAAGACAACTGTTAAGAATTCCTACCATAAGATTCCCCATATAGGCACTAAAATACATCTTTAGTACATTAAAATAATTATACATTCATACTTTGAGGAGTCGTAGAAAATCCTTCCATGAAAATCATGTGTTGATACTTAATCCTCCTCTAAAAAACGCACACAACAAATTGCATTACACTTTAGTGTGTGTGGTAAGATCATAAAAATGCAAAAACCACTTACATGTTGCATTATAGTAAGGATAACAACAAAGTTGGTTATAACATCAAATAAGAAAACTTCATATTATACCTAAAGGGGTGTTTGGTTATGCTTATTAAATGTGCTTATTGGCTTATTCAATTACCATAACTCAATAAGTTTATGATAAAGCTATAAGTTGTTTGGAGAAGCTTAGTAAAAAAACCTCTGAACTCACAACTAATTCTATCATAGCTTAGTGTGTTTATAGTAAAAATACAAATATTAAGTGTAGAAGTTTTCAATAATACATTAAAAAAGTTATTAAAAGTTGGGGTGTATGACAAAAAAGTTAAACCATAAAAAAGGTTATTAAAAACTATCAGCTAGATAAGGCACAAGCCAAAGTTCTGTTGAGGTCTCTTTCGGATTCTATCCAAAAGCAAAAAGAGGTTAACACATAAATCATAAGTATAGAAGAATGGTTGTATCTCACATCCGTTATTACCAACTCAATAACATTATCGCAGTATGGTAACGTAATAACATGATTAAAAACTATATATTCTTGCTTAATAATTCTCATGTACATACTTTATTCCTTTACAACGGCCAATTATTACGTGTATTTTTTTTTTATGAAACATCACGTTAATGAATAAAGTTAGGTTATCACCTACGTAGTTTTTCTTTTTTTGATTTAGGAGGTGATTGTTATCAAATTAGGATTGTGATGAGTGCATTTTTTAAAAAAATAATTTAAGAAAAATACCTTCTAAATTAAACAATGACTATCAAACCTATTTTTTTTTCTTTTTTTCTTTTTAATAATTAGCTTTGTATAACGTTTTTAACTGACAGACATGCTGAGGTTGATGTTGATGTTATTGTTTAACTTTAACTATTGATATCATATTGTACAAAATGTGCGAGTTTAGTAGTACATAATGAGCGTTAATGAAGTTAGAATATGCTCTGTAAAGTTTTAAAAATGTTTTTATGGATATTCATATATAAATTTTAAATAACAATTCCATGAGTCGTTGTTATATATATAATCGCGTATATTTATTTGCATATTACAGTAACTCCTGCTTACCATTTGATATTTATATTCCCGTTACTAATAATTTAGCCGTATTTAATTTTCAAACCCGTGTACGCATAAATTAAACTTTTAAATAGAATAACATGAGTCCTTATTTAAAAAATATTCTAATGGATGAAAATCTATAACTAATAATATTAAAACTAATTCGCATATTTACCAAATTTTGTAATTTTAATGGATGAAAGTATAAAAAATAATACTAATCTCATATTTTAAACAAAGTTAATATTATAAAGTATAAGGGGTATAAAGTGTAAGGGGTTATTTGTGTTTTTTCTAAAGTTATTAAAAAACATGAAAATTTGCAATTTTACATTTAGCTCTACATAATTTATTTAAAATTCAACTACTAAAGTTTTATTAATTACTTTCTCTTTTTTTAAGTTTTTGTTTTCATAAATTTGACACCTATATTTTTATGCATTTTTTTTCTTAACCAAATTTCTCCACCAAATTTATTAAGTTTGACCAAAATCAATTTAATTTTGACTTTCTGTTGACCAATCATATTGCTTAATTTCGCCTACACTGCAAAATCAAGCTCTCCTATTGGTCTAATTTTTTTTTACAGTAAGAAGGGTTTTGCAAAAACACTCCGAAATGATGTAAACAACTTTTTAGACATATTAGTTATCACGTACTCCGTATCAAATAAGGTTTTTTAACCTATTGATGTGTAAATTTTTTTTTTGGAAGAAGCCAAACATTTTTAAGAAATAATGATCCTTCTTTATCAAGATAACCCAAAAATTACAAAAGACGATAGTTTTCAGCTAAAAGATATACAAACACCCGGACACCCGAAATACACAATAACATTTGACATACTCAAACTAAAGAAATGATTCATCAGCAGTTCTTAATGAAGAAAACAAACTCAATGAAACACCTCCTAAGAACAAAAACCCAATTGTCCCAATTTAAACTGTTATTTCACTTATTGTAGAGCAGTTGAAAATCCAAATAATAATAATAATAATAATAATAATAATAAAGTGATGTTGTAAATCATATTAGTTTCTAATAAAGTGATATTGATTAAAAAAAATAAAAATAAAAATAAAAATAAAAATAATAATAATAATAATAATAATAATAATAATAATAATAATAATAATAATAATAATAATAATAATAATAATAATAATAATAATAATAATAATAATAATAATAATAATAATAATAATAATAATAATAATAATAATAATAATAATAATAATAATAATAATAATAATAATAATAATAATAATAATAATAATAATAATAATAATAATAATAATAATAATAATAATAATAATAATAATAATAATAATAATAATAATAATAATAAACTTGCGTAAAGATGTCTTGTGTTTCAGTTGCCAATCTTTTATTAAGGAAAGCGTGAACAAATATATTTATTCACTTCCATAATACTCGTATTTCTCTAGTTTCGTTTACCTTTTACATATCAGTATAAGGTAGTCAAACCGGCTATTGGGTTCGATTCTCAACTAATACATACATAAAGCATAAATTCGAAAATAATTTGTGTTTCTGAAAAAAAAAATAATAATACTGTAACAACAATAGAATACGTGAAAGCGAAAATGTTATATATGAGGTTTTATGCCCCTGCGCATTGCGGTGGGACTGAGTTTTTGTTCAATCTTTTTTTAGATATACAAATATGTTTATCATCAAAAACCATATATTACATAAAAGGTAAATTATTTGCAATTATGTATACTACATATAAAGTATAAAACTTGTAACACCCCGACCCGAAAAGGGCTAAAGTGTAACATTATGGGGTCAAATCAGAACATAAGCAAGCGGAAAACATTAGTAATACAAGGTTCACAAAACAATTCTAAAGAAAAGATAAAGGACTAATTCTAAACATTACAACTTCCAAACTAAATTACAAACTAAGAACCAAAAGGGAATCTCTAAGTCTATTCTCTAATCCATGGAAAGCTATCAACAGTGTAGTCCACTAAGAGCTCCTAAGCACTCTTCACCCAACCTAGCTTCCTTCTAAAACCTGCCGCAGGAAAAGAAATGCGGCTGAGCTTAAAAAGCCCAGTGAACAGATATAAACAAATGAAGACTAATAAACAAAGGAAAACGCAACCGAATGCGAAATGAATCCAAGCAAACCTGCTGAGACAAAGGTCAAGGAATATGGAACATATAGTAGGACTAACAGAATATAATCAAAGGAAATACGAATATGGAATGTCAAACGAATCAAAAAAATGAAACGGATCATAAGTGTAAGCAATTGAAATGAGGCAAACATAAGTCAATCACAATGGAGAAGACAAGATAATAAGGATCATATAAAAGTAGAACTAACAGAAATGCCCAACAGTCATATATCAAATTGTACATAGAGTAGCTAGCTCGATGTACCAAATGTGAAATGGAGTGTATCGCACACACATACCCATTCACCAAATTAAAAATGAAACAAAGTACCTAGGATGCATCCATACGCCCCCTGCAAAACAAATATATATGCACAAAGCTCTAAGCTAAGTAAACATATAGAATAATAAATATAGGCCTGAATAGCTAGCTTAAAGGGAACGCTGTGGACTAAAACACACCTCCACAGATAGTGTCAATACCACTGGTGCATCAGTGGCAAGGCCATGGACTCCCATGACTGGCTAATAAGTCTAACACATATAGGCAAAACATATAATGGGCATAGAAATAGGAAATGCTATAAGGAAAGAAACTATAGCATGCAAACGAATATCAACTCATATCAAATCACAAGGATCAACAAATAGGAATCATACGAAGGGAACATAGCAATGGCTCAAGTCAAAGGTCCAAATCAAAGATTCATATCATGAGGTTCAAATCAAAGGTTCATAATAGCAAAACGGTTCATAGCAAAGGTTCAAAATCTGAAGTTAAATAATCAAAAGATGTTAAAGAAAGTCATGAGAAATCTTAGAGAATAAAACAGATTAAGGACTTTTGACAATTATTTAAAACCTTTTTATCGTAAAAGTATTTCTTTAAAAACACATTTCATAAAAGTCATAAAACCTTCATATAAAACTGGCATCGTATCGTAATCACATAAATCATTTCAAAAATAGTTTTTCTTAAAAGTCATCAGGTTATATTTTTAAAAGGGTCTTCATAAGAAATCATACTAACAAATGAACCAAAGATATCAGACGTATAAAGATCAGAAATCATAATAGTGGCAATGGAACGGATCACGAGTCATAAGAAACCTTACTGAAAGGTTAGAATATCTGTACCTTAGCCAAAAGAAATGAAAGTGAACTAGAACATGAACACAAGGAAGCAACGTCACGCCTTCTTCAACGAATCTACACGAGTTAGGGTTTTATGTTACTTATTAGTTCAATTAATGACACAACGGATTCTTAATTACTTATCGTTATTCATTAATGTGATTAGGGTTTCGTTAATGGAATTATGTTAACATATGACCAATTATATCATAATAAATGTTTAAGTGTATTTTAGGGGTTTATACATATTAATGGAACTTAAATACATACATGTTCTTCAAATGACTGGTTTTATAACAAAATTAGGTTCAATAAACGAATTTTGGAAGTGTATAAGAAGTCAAAACTAAAATTCACCAAAATTCTCACAGAAGCTATTAGGTCCTAGTAGTCTACTTGAATTTTCCCAGAATTTATTACCAAGTGTAAATACCCTTTCAAAAATCGTTTATCAAAACAAGTCCAGAAAGTGGACTGCAGAAACACCCTGAAAGTTTGCATTTAAGAGACATATTAAGACCCTTCAGAAAAATCCACCAAAATTCCTAGAAGTCCCATATAACCTAAGTATTACCCCTGTAAAAGGAGAGCTCCTAACTTCGTAGGTTTGAAAATGAAAAATCAAAAACACCATCTGAATTTCAGACTCGATTTTTCAGCTTTGACAACTTATGTTGTAAAAATCAAAAAGCTTACCTTCCGACCTCCAATGACCATGAAACTTATATTTCCATAAAGTACACAAGTAGTACTTAATTTTAGACTCGAGAATCAAGCAAAAACACATTAAGATCATCAATATTCACCCTAATCAACCCGACCCAAATTTCTGTCAGCATCACAAACAAAACCCTAACCCTAACCAAACGCATGATAAAACCCCTAACACATCCCTAATTATGTTTTTAATGATAAAACATGTTTACATTAGTTACTGAATTTTAATAAACCCTAATCATATTCATCAATTATAGTTACATAAAAAAAATTTAAAACAAAAGATGATAAAGAAAATAGGTGATTAATCGTACCAAACCTTCACGGGATTATCACGAATCTTGATCTTGAGTTCTTGATGACAAGAAATTATGGAGGCTAGGGTTTTCCCTTTGTTTTTTCTGTATTTCGTGTATGGGAGGGGGAAAAACAACCGGATTTTTATTTTTTTTAGTTTAATGGGTTTTTAAAATTATAGTTGGGCTTGGGGTGTATGGGTTAAAGTTGCGAAACAAAAGAGAACGGCCCAAAACAAAAGTCCATGTAGCGTAATGGTTTCCTCGTATTATATTTATGTCATACAATTATTTTGGAGTTCTAAAATATTCAAAGATTTTTAAAATGATGTTTCGTTATACTTTTTATGGGTTTACGGTTGATTGTCTAAATTGTATTCGCGTTTAAATTAATCGTATCATTATATAGAAATTTTAAAATTATACGTAAATTTAGGATTACGGAATTTAGGGTTTTACAACTCTTCCTCTCTAAAAAGAAAATTTCGTCCGCGAAATTGAAATGAAATGATTAAACGAAAATGTACCAAATCACGAATTGAAACGAAAACGATTACTTACTCGAAATGGTTTCTCCAAAGAATTTTAACGAACGGAAAAGTTTCTCATGACTCGATCCAGACAAAATAGGATAGCCCCAGGCTTTCCATCAAAATACAAATCATAACGGATCTGATCCAACGAATGTGAAATGAACATGAAACGGATGATAGTCGTAATCTCACAAGAGATACAGGAACATCAGATGAATATGGAATAAATACGGAAGTGATGCTAGCTAGTAGAAAACTTCACGAATCTAATCAAGTTCTGAACGAACTAAGAAACTTGCTACAAATCAGAGACGCATATATCAAATTATCAGACATAACCAGAGTTTCCTAAAGAGGTTGGAATCCTACTCGTACTGACGATTAACTAAGCACATACCGGAGTATCGAATCGTATCAGAATGAAAAATGGGATAGGTAGGATCACCGCACAGATAAGAATGAATCTAAGGACTAACGTATTACGAACCAAGTCTTCCTTATATGCCAAAACATTTAACTCTTTTGTACGGGAACATCATACGGAACACACAAATTCCTGGCCTAAGGTTTCAAAATTTCTCTTCCACAATGATAACTAATCCATTAGTCGTTGTAATCAACTCCGAACATTCAATAAGCAGCTTCCCGACTTAACTCAACCCAGAAGGTGCTCTACATCACCGTTCATACCAAATCTGGAAGGACAACCCTTGTCACTTGCATGCCTTTAATCTAATGAGCAAACACAGTCGGACTAAACACTTGTCAACTTTCCTGTTCAACACTTCTTCCAAGTTCGAATAGTTGTTCTGCTTATTTGTCAGTCTGTAGGTGAAAAGCATTACTATACTCGAGTCTGGTCCCTCAAGCCTTCAGTAGTTCTTCTTGGGACTGAAAGGTAAAACGCGAATCTCTGACACGATCACTACAGGTGTGCTAAGCAATTGAATAATTTTCAGTCGAAGGATTTATGCCAACTTGCAATTGTATACACATTTTAAAAGGCAAAAAGTGAGCTGACTTGATCAAACGATTCATCACAACTCAAATTATGTCATTCTTCTTAAGTGTGCGTGGAGATTTCTCTACAAGGTTTCTGAAAATTTTAATTCTGCTTTAGATCCCTTATACGCCTTAGTACAACCAAGAGGGATAGCAAAAGTAGAAATGTGTCCCCATCATAACAACTTCCTTCCAGTCTTCACAGATCGTAGTTCGTTATCTTGCTCCTGAGCTTCCTAATATCTGCAATTGGATTCCATCTTCATGAAGGATATGTCTTAAAATCTTGCGAGCAAACGCCACTGCCACCAACTCCAAGTCACGCATTTGAATATTTCTCCTCAAACGGTTCTAGTTGTCTTGATGCATAAGCAATAACTTCTTCGTGCTGAATAAGGGCATAACCAAGTCTCTTCGCGAAATGTCTCAAAATTGATACTCATCTGAAAGCATGGAAGCTGATTTCTATTTCAACTTTTCCAAAACTCCGTTTTCATCCAAACTAAGCTTCTCTTCCTTATTCATCAATGGTAATGCAATTCGTGAACATCTTCCAAGCAATGTCATGCTTCCAGAATATACAAATGATCTTCATATTTCCAACATAATACGAAAATGATTCTCATGTTCTCCCTCGTCTCTGAATGTACTAAAATGCCATACTATGACAACTTTGTCTAAGTACTCACGAAAGGCACGATTCATCAAGTCCATGGAATAGTCAAAGCATTAGCTAATACTATTAGCATCACTAACGGTCATAATGGTTATTACGAATACNTGCTTCCAGAATATACAAATGATCTTCATATTTCCAACATAATACGAAAATGATTCTCATGTTCTCCCTCGTCTCTGAATGTACTAAAATGCCATACTATGACAACTTTGTCTAAGTACTCACGAAAGGCACGATTCATCAAGTCCATGGAATAGTCAAAGCATTAGCTAATACTATTAGCATCACTAACGGTCATAATGGTTATTACGAATACGAAAGGCAATTCCAGAAATAACTTCAACCCATAACTCCATCTAAAGAAAACTCCGTGTACTAAGGCTAATCAGATACATCATCGCTTCGAGGTAGGGGATGATGATTTCTAATAATGATACGGTTCAGCTTCCAGAGGTCAGTACAATTCTCCTGCTCTAATCCTTCTTCATCGCGAATAAAACTAAGGCACTCTCAAGAGATACACTAAGACAAACAAACCACTTCATAGTTTTTGGTTGCTGCTCCACCAGTTCTCTCAATTTAACTAGTACTGATCGATAGGGAGTTTCAAAATCAGGTAAAACGTCGTTCTATACTGATAGGGTTCTGTTTCATCAAACTTTTACAGTTCTCAGGCACTTCTCAAAGACATCCTACGATCCCATAAGTTCAAGTTATATGATGTAATTATTATCACGTTGGCCAGGCGTCATAATACTTGCATCATATAAACATGCCTTTATGAAAATCATATTCAACCTCGAGTTGTAACAAAAAAAATCTCAGTGTCAGGTCAAAGCAAATTTATAATCGGATGGAAATCTTGGTGGTTCATTCAGGGATTACATCGGAAAATTCAGATTGCAAAATGACTTTCTCAAAGTGAGATTCACCCTATCGGGTACAAGAATAGGTACTAGGAAAACTTCACAACCGCGAAAATAACGTACGAGTTTCCAGGGTAGTAAGGATAACAAAAGTTTAACAATTGGAAATCATGACAGAATAAATTAGAGTGGTTCAATATGCCAAAAGTGAGACGTAATATGACAGTAGTTAGCATCTAGATGTTCAGTCAACCAATCCATACCAGAATAACATCGGATTTAACTTTCCAAGGAAAGGCAGATCAGCATAGCAAATCTTATCATTCAGAAGTGAGGTGAAACATTCCTATACTCATGGTTAATCACCATAAGATTTCTCATAGGAATTAAAATGAATAGGGAGACTTATATATGCTTAACAAAAGTTAGAGAAATCACATAATGTGTCAAACACATCATGGTCATACGAATTCTTAGAATGATCGAAAAGGCACCTAAATGGTTAATCAAATGATTCAGAGGTTGAAATCAAAATAAAATGAACCTTATGTAATGTCCAACGTTAGCGCAGAATTCTCAATGCGTTCTAAACTTACATGGTCACTAATCTCATGTTGTGCAGGATCATAAATTTCAAATCTCCGGAGGGAGGAAATCTTAATAGGGCTTAACTAAGAGCAAGGCACGAATCAGAGTGATGCGGAAGCAACGATACTTAAAAAAATGCCCTATAGTCTACCCAATCCTCACTGGTCATAACTTAAGCTTCAGAGTGAAAATCCTAAAACAAGTTCTCAACGGTTGTTCCCTAACTCTTATGGTGCAAAACTTAGAGGGCCTAATACTCACAGGTCATAGCCTAAGCTCTACGGGTTTTGAATCCGCCGATCAAACCTGTCTCTGATACCATAATTGTAACACCCCAACCCGAAAAGGGCTAAAGTGTAACATTATGGGGTCAAATCAGAACATAAGCAAGCGGAAAACATTAGTAATACAAGGTTCACAAAACAATTCTAAAGAAAAGATAAAGGACTAATTCTAAACATTACAACTTCCAAACTAAATTACAAACTAAGAACCAAAAGGGAATCTCTAAGTCTATTCTCTAATCCATGGGAAGCTATCAACAGCGTACTCCACTAAGAGCGCCTAAGCACTCTTCACCCAACCCAGCTTCCTTCTAAAACCTGCCGCAGGAAAAGAAATGCGGCTGAGCTTAAAAAGCCCAGTGAACAGATGATGCGCGTGGATTGCAACACGCACTACGTTTTACCTCTCGAGGGATCTCGAGAAGCTTGCAATCCCCACCAGGCAGTGTACCTGACCGATGTAGTATAGTGTAGTGGCAAGTACCGGGGGATTGATCGTTCTCTCGCAGGGAATAGTGTTCGTTAGGCTAAAGGCTACTCTAATCTAGGTCTAAGGGTGGAGGAAGATTCTTTTTGTATTTTTATGTTTTATGAAAGCAGTAAAATCTCTGGTTTTGGAGGATAGGGCGGAATTAGTTGCTAGTAATTATACTCTACCGCCAATTTTATGCTCCTCGATATCACGGAAAATGTATTGTTGTCTGTCTTTATTGTGTCAATATCAAGCTTTAAATCAATTTATTTACTACTATCAAACATTAACCGATATGTTGCTTCTATCTTATAGCTTTTTATAATATATGTTTTTTTAATCTTTAAACTTAAATTTTGAGTAATGTCTAATGCCTAATATACCTTACAAAACAAATTTACATGACATTACTTTTGACATTACTTTTTAAATATGGCAAGTTACTGTCAATTTAAAAATATAAACACATTAACAAATGAGGATCTCTTTATAAATGGCAACCAATCACATGCTTGCTTATAAAAAAAAATAAATAAATAAATAAAAAGATACTGTTGCAGCAAAAGTCATACCAGAACTACAAGTTCGCAATTATAATTATTTATCGTTTTCATTTTACGCGGGTATTCGTCTAATATTAGTAACAATGAATATAGTACCCACCGCGTTGCGGCGGGGTTTTTTTAAATGTTAGTTTTTCTGCTTTATGTGCGTTGTCGTAATTGGGAAAAAAAACAGTTGTATTTTGGCTATGTGTATAATAGTAGATATTAGTTTGGTTGAGCTTTTTTTTTGTTTTTTTGTTTTTTTGTTTTTTTGTTTTTTTTTTAAAAAAAAATTTGTTTACATTGTTTTGAAGCTTACGTTTAATGTTTTTTGAATTTGGATTTGGAAATATTAGTAACTTATTAATTTTTTTACATTTAAAATAATAAAATGTATAATTTTAAGGAATTTTCTGTTTTTCATTTGTTTAATAGTGAATGGGTATGTGAGTTTATGGTGAATATTTATAAGGACTTAAAGTGTAATATGTGGTGTATTTAATTGATGGTGTGGTCTCATATTGGGCCTCGAATGAGTAAGAGAACAGGCCAAATTGGTAGCACAAAACAAAACTAATTTTTTAGTAGCGATAACTGTTTTTTAATGATTTGTTAATTATTATATTTGAATTTCAGAATATAAAATTCTGGTCGGCGTTCTCTTTTACTATAGAGTAATGTTAGCATTAACACAAGACTAAAGAGCCAAAGAGGCCAAAATGGGCTCAATCCAATATCAGGCCCAAAAAAAAATATTTTTTTAATGTGCATCAACACAATTAGTATATATAGAGAATGTGTTGTTAAAGAAAAAAAAGGGTGAAGGGGCCGTTAGTCATATACCCCGTAATGGCGTAATGTTTATCAATGCTAAATGTGTGGTTATTCACTTTTGTACAAAACCTAGGCCCAATGGGTCTTGGCCTCTTCCAAAATCAAGTCAAAGCATTTAAATTGTTTAAAAAGTCAAAAACATCAACGCCATGGTTTCAAAGTTTCAAATTGTTTTCAAGGTTACGAAACAGTCAACACTGTACTATAGCTAGGATCTTATTCATGTGCGTTGGTTAACACTTGAAACCTTTTGCACTATAAAGTTTTATGAGTACGTGTGTTGGTTTAAAAGCCTAAAGTTTGTCATATGACACAAACATTATGTATGAACCAACAAAAAAGCCAGTTACACCAATTTATTTAAGAGTATGATTATTAAAAAACTTTTAAATACAAAAGTCCCAGAAAATATGCATTTAAGAACACTAATTAGCCTTTTAATTTCTCCCTGTAATTGTGTAATCTTTCATTCACATTCTTCATCCGGGTCAGTGTAGTAGTGTAGTTTTTTTTGGACTGCAATTGTGGCTACATGGCTCCTAGCCCGCGTAGCGAGCCCACACAACCAGGTTGGGTCCAGCCCAGAAGGCAATGGCACCCTTCCCTTTACGCACGCGGGAGGAAACCCCTATCGTCCTAGATAAGACTCGAACTTGAGACCTTGCCTAGGAGGGTAAACTACCGCTAGACCAGAGGCCTTTGGTAGTGTACTAGTGTAGTACTTACATACAAATAGTTTTTACTTTTTAGAAACATCTACGCTGCAACTTCTATAAAAGACCAATGTCACACAAGATCTTGTTGTCATTGCCACCCGACTATCGAAACCTAGTTGTTGACACTTTGCATATCCCTATGGCTGCAGCCATTGGGTCATCTTACTAAACAATACAACCAACTTTTTCTATGATGTAACTAAAGAAAACAAAAACATTTCTTTTATCTAGGGAGATTCTATCGAAAATAGCACAACATTTATGAATGCAAATATAGTAAAAACAAAAAGATGTGACACAAGAAACATCTAAATAACAAAAAGAATTTGCTCAAATATTCAAAAACTATATATTAAACCGAATTATGTTCTAATTTACCAATGGATCATCACAACCTCAACCCTAAACCAAAGAATAGCCAAAAATTAAGTTGTAGTAAATTTAACTATCCTTAAGCTAATTTTACCAAACCACCCTTTATAAAGGTTGACTTTACACTAAAGTCAAACCTACCATCATCTACTCCCTCTTGATAATCTCATGTTTAACAAAGAGTTTTTGTTCTCTTTCATTCTTGAAATCCTTCTCTTTCTGGCAGCTGCACAATTTCTAGCCCTTAGATCATTATCTATAACCATGTATTTACCATGATCCAATGGTTGAGATTTAGACATGAAATCATAAGTCTCTCTCTGGACACGTGGCTCAATCTGATTGAACAAACCAAATCTACTACCACCACTGTCAATGTTACTAGAGCATGACATTGTCATCACTTTGCCAGTGTTTGGATCTACCATATATTGTTGTTGTTGTTGTTGAGGGGCAAACATGGAAATTTGTTGTTGATGATGATGATAACGTTGTTGAACATGTTGATCAAGATTCATTTTCATAGGATTATTCCATAACTGCATATCCTCCATGTTTCTTGTATAACTTATCTGTAATTCAATTAAAAAAAAATACTTAATCAAATAAAGTTCATAAATAATCAAAGTAGACTTATAACTTAAACTTACAAAATAAAATAGTTACTACCTTTTGTCTTTTCGCTTTTAATTCCAGATTTTGAGCTTGAAGTTCTTGCTTCTTCTGTTCCATTGATGCAATATCCTGTTTCCATAAATTAAAAATTAATTAACCAATATTAGCTAAGAATTATTTCAAAGGAAAAGTCAATAAAAGTCAAAGTTATGGATTACATACCCTTTTGAGTTTATCGTTTTCTTCTTGCATTCCACTTAATTTCACCTTCAAATCATCTACTAACTGTTACATAAATTAGGGCAAAACATTAATATTCAAAAATCAAGAAAAAGTTAAATCTTGAATAAACAAAACTCAAGAAATAATTTCAATATTGATGATAGGACAAAATATAAAAAATAATTGATGACAATCCACAATCAACATGTCAAACTTCCAATCCAATACTCAATACCAAAATTCAATATTAAGTAAAGAAATCATATCAAAGCATCAAGAACATTAAAAAAAAACAGAGACATAGTAACATAACCACATATATAATCAAGAATCATCAAAAACATCAAAATTAAACAAATCTAAAACATACCCAGATACCAAAATCACAATCCAAACAAAACCCATATTTCAAAATTTCACAAAACTAAAAAAAACTATTCATACCTTTTTCTTTAATATTTTCTTGAATGATAAAGAAGGCAACGGTTTATTAGTCTTGTCAAAACCGTCACTACCACCGTCACTATTCACAAAACACAAAGGAGTTGAAGGGCTTTTATCAGCATCAAGAACCACAGATGATGACGTCACTTTCCGATTAACCAAAACAGATCTTTTCTTTTTAATACCCCAAGTGAAACTATACTGGCTTAACAATTCATATTTCTTTATTAAGTTTGGTAAACTTAGTAGAGTTTCAATAGCTTCAACTTCAACTTCTGAAGAAAGTGGTGGTAAAGGGTTCCGTTTCATTATGAATAAGCAGTTAATAAGCAGAAAATAAGCAGTTCGATGATTGAAAGATGAGAGAGGGAGGGAGAGAGAGAATGAGATGAGATTGTTTGCTTGGAGAAGAGGAGGATAGAAAAATATGTTAAAAAAAATAAAAGAGAAAATATATATATGGAAGATGGAAGGAAGAGTGGTGGCTGATGCCACGTGTCCAGCTGGTAGAGATTGGGGGTATCTTATTAGGGTTTAGTAAAAAAAAATTGTTATGTGTGTGCATGGTAAGTTTTGTGAATTGTGTTTTTGAGTGATTTTAGGAAAAGATTTTCGTATCGTTTACTTCCTTTAAGTTTGGTTTTTTTATTTATGCTATTGGTATTGTCATAGGAATAGGAATGTTTCTGTTTTGGACTATGAAACAATAACTATGTTTGAATAAATTATAAAAAAACACAAGACATAATATGTACTGTAACAAACTATCAATAGTAAAATATTTATCACCGTCTTATAATCATTATGTAGCATACAATTCCGTCTTATAATCGTTGTGTAGCATACAATTCGAGATATTTCAAATTATATTATTCGGTTTAGCATTCAACCAATTAAAACACTTCTAAAATATAAAGATATTATTTTACAAGTACTCTAGCAATAGTATAATGGTTACATTTTTATTAAAATTGTGAAAGAAAAAAAAAATTATCAATAAACAACTTTTTAGACATACAGTAAAACCTCTATAAATTAATATTCGATAAATTAATAACCTCGATAAAATTAATAATTTGTCCAGTCCCAACTTGGGACTAGTACAAATTTTGACCCCAATCGATAAAACAATAAGATAATAATTTTTTTGAAACCCCAGTGTATATATATTGGTCCCAATAAAACTATAAATTAATAATTACTAAAAAATTTCATAATATACATGTGATAATTTATTTTTCATCTCTAACTAGTATACATTATAATTTATTTTTCATGTCTAACTAGTATACACGGTAACTGTACATATTAGAACTTGTTTTTCTAATTTATTTTTAATCTATAACTGGTATACACGTGATAATTTATTTTTCATCTCTAATAAGTATACATTATAATTTATTTTTCATATCTAACTAGTATACACGGTAACTTTACATATTGGAACTTGTTTTTCTAATTTATTTTTAATCTATAACTGGTATACATTGTAATTTATTTTTTCATCTCTAACTAGTATACATTGGATTTTTTTTTTATTTTTTTTTATTTTTTTTTTCATCTCTAGCTAGTATACATTATAACCAGTATATATTGGACTTGAAAATTTATAAGCCATACGTAAAACCTCTTTAAATTAATAAATTATTAATTTATCGATATAATAATATCTCGCTAAATTAATAAAATATCCCGGTCCCAACACTATTAATTTATAGAGGTTTTACTGTATTAGTTATCACGTACTCCGTATCAAATAAGGTTTTTTAACCTATTGATGTGTAAGTTTTTTTTTGGAAGAAGCCAAACATTTTTAAGAAATAATGATCCTTCTTTATCAAGATGACCCAAAAATTACAAAAGACGATAGTTTTCAGCTAAAAGATATACAAACACCCGGACACCCGAAATACACAATAACATTTTGACATACTCAAACTAAAGAAATGATTCATCAGCAGTTCTTAATGAAGAAAACAAACTCAATGAAACACCTCCTAAGAACAAAAACCCAATTGTCCCAATTTAAACTGTTATTTCACTTATTGTAGAGCAGTTGAAAATCCAAAATAATAATAATAATAATAATAATAATAATAATAATAATAATAATAATAATAATAATAAATAAATAAATAATTAAAAAAAATAACTTGCGTAAAGATGTCTGTGTTTCAGTTGCCAATCTTTCATTAAGGAAAGCGTGAACAAATATATTTATTCACTTCCAAAATGCCCGTATTTCTCTAGTTTCGTTTACCTTTTACATATCAGTATAAGGTAGTCAAACCGACTATTGGGTTCGATTCTCAACTAATACATACATAAAGCATACATTCTAAAATAATTTGTGTTTCTGAAAAATAATAATAATAACAACAATAGAATACGTGAAAGCGAAAATGTTATATACGAGGTTTTATGCCCCTGCGCATTGCGGTGGGACTTAGTTTTTGTTCAATTTTTTTTTAGATACACAAATATGTTTATCATCAAAAACCATATATTACATAAAAGGTAAATTATTTGCAATTATCTATACTACATATAAAGTATAAAACTCGTGTTCCGTTATTTAAAATTCAGCACAAAAAAAATATTATACTACTTCTTATGCAGAAATTAAACCTAAAAATATTTTTGAATGATTTCTTAAATTAATATACGTCAACAACTAATATGAATGGTTTCCTAATTTAAACTTTTATAGATACCACATAATATGAATAGTAATTATTCAATAAGCCTTATAAATAGTAGACAAATTATTTCATTCAGCATGCAATTCAAAGACCCTAAAAAGTTCTCTCCCATCCCCTCCCCCCACCCCTCCTGTTCGTACTGCCAAACACCACAACCAACACGAACACTTTTGTTCGTGTGATTTGATTTGATCTCTTGTATTGTTGCTTCTGTCTGGATCAACTGCTAACACCCTCCTGCAATCATTTGAGGACTAGTGTGCTAACCATGAGGAGTCTTACTTCAGGCTCTACGTTCGTGTTGATCTCATATGCAAACAAACAGGTAGGGCAACAGTTGTGTTTTATTTGGTTAGCTATAAACATTATATGGATCGTTGGCTCTGAAAAACTATGGTTGGCTTATTTTCCACTGCAAGTTTTGTGTTAAACTATTATGAAAATTTTGATTTTTACCTGTCGTTTTTCATCAATGGTATCAGGGCCATGTATACGTATTTATAGCTATCTGTGATTAATTTTGAACATGAGTTTTTATGGTTATGGTGTAAGATCCTAGTCCTGTTAGATTTTGGTATGTAGTTTGGTAACACAAATGAAGATTTGACTAAATGACACATAAATAAGTGTTGGATAATTAAGTCCCACTTTCCTGTTTATACTAATCTGTATTTGTTGATAGATGTGTCATACCTGTTTATAAGAAATCAAGATAAAAGATGGAAATTAAATATTGCATTTAATTGTTCAGATTGGTTTATAAATTAAGTGTTATAATTTTTTGTATTTATCATGATCAACCTCATGCAAAGTTGATCATGAGCAAGTCAATAGTAGTTTAAGGATTGCTATTAATTGTTGTGTATACCCCGTTATGCTTATAGCATGTTTGTCGTGATTTTAACTATTTGATAATTAACTGTTAGAAATGAAAATGTGACGACATTTACGGGATTACATTAGTTACATTGTTTAGCCAAAACACAAGGACTAGATATGTAATTAGTCTACATTGTTAGCCAAAACACAGGGACTAGATTGTAATATTGAAATTTTGGTTTCGTGGTGTTCATCAAACCGAAATTTCCCCAAACCAAAATTTCACAAAAACAAAATTTCCCCAAACTGAAATTTCAAGCCGAAATTCTAAACCGAAATCTACCCAAGCTGAAACTTATAAAAAACCGAAATTTATCTAAACCGAAATTTCAAGCCGAAATTTATCAAAACTAAATTTTCAAGTTGAATTTTATCTAAACCAAAACTTGAAGCCGAAATTTATAGAATCCGAAATTTTGTACCGAAATTTGAAGCCGAAATTTGACTTTTTGCGACAAAACTTAAAATCATCATAACTTGAGCTACGGGACTCCGTGGTACCATAACCTATCAAATCGAAGCTTGGAACGAGGAGAATGACGTGTGAATCGACTACAGAAATTCCGGGCCCCAAAAAGCTCCATTTTTTTAGTTATTGATGGTTTTATGATCAGACACCAAATCGTTTCACTACTTTAACCGCTTAAGCCTTAACCTTAAAACCGAAACCACTTCAAAACAAACACTTTCATAATCGTGCATGATCAATCCGTTATCAAGATTTACTTAACCGAAAGGAGGCTAGATCAGGAATTTAACTACAAGAAATGACTACGGGGTTAATTTGTTATAACTTATTTGAGGTTGAAGTTGGATTCACCGGTGTGTGTGTGTGTACTTAGTATCTCAAGGTATCGGGGTTGGTTGGATGCATGATTCTTGAAGATCGTTGTTTGAGCTTTTAACCGATAGAGTGATTAAGACTTGTACTATCTGGTTATATCTGAGGGTTACAGATTATAGTCATCACTTTAAGGAGTTACGCTGTAGTGCTCAGTGTCACACGATTTGTGGATTGTTTAAGGGTGCATTTCATATATTGTTAAGGATTGTTGGATTACTTGGATGGGTATATGACATTGTCTATATTACAGAGTATAGGTACTTAGTCACACAACAGTACAATTTTAAGTCACAAGTTTAGGTTATTCTACTTCAGTCTCAAGTTCCTCCATCAGTAGTCAGTACAAAGAGCCGACATAATGATAATAGGGTTGGTAAAGAGTTAGTTAAAAGGGTAAAAGAGTAGAGAATGTGACAGTTATTGATTCTCACGGGATATTATTGAGCTTACCCGGATTTACGATGCTTCACAGACGATCATATTATTGAGTATTCAAATGTACATAAATTTTGATTATTTAGATAGATACATAAATTTTGATTATTTAGATAGATCGCAACAATCAGGAGGAACAAATGTGTGCATCGGGGATGCACAACAAGTTAACGTGATCGGGCTTAACAAATTATGAATGCCAGTGAGACGTCCGCAGAGATGATCAGTGGTTCAACTTTTTACTTTGGTGTTATCATTTCAACTTTCATGGGATGTT
The DNA here is from genome assembly GCA_014162995.1 of Artemisia annua. Lineage (NCBI taxonomy): Eukaryota > Viridiplantae > Streptophyta > Magnoliopsida > Asterales > Asteraceae > Artemisia > Artemisia annua. Next base: position 108,469 of record LBNU01022446.1, read on the forward strand.
AAGTGTGAAGTAGTCTACATATGTGAGAAGATCTTACTGATTTCTTGCATGTTCCCCCGAACAGGTTTTCTGCATTGAGTATACTTATTATTTTGAGTCTAGCTGGAGGAGGTTGTATGGCTCAAGATATGTGTTTTCAACAGCCCATAATTCTCAACGAAGAAGTCAAATTTGCTTAGTATGTTTTACTGTTTCTTCTACAAATTTCGTTGTGTGCTTAAATTGCAATAGTTACAAGACATGTCAACTACATCAAAGTTTTGAATATGCTAAAGATGGTTGTCAGTTTTGGGGGAAGTTGATTCAGAAAGTTCACAAAAAAGAAGTATATGGAGAATTTATTAAAGACATGGAGTATGAATTGGGGGAAGTTAATCTAATTCATACTTATTACAGTGTTTACCTACAGGTAAAGAAAAGTTCTCAAGCCGAGGTACAATAAGAAGATAAATATCGTCAACTACAGTCATCCATAGCCTTTGGAGAGCTTATGAAGACCTTTTCTTTATTTGTATTTGTACTATGTATAAAATATTGTAAGTAATCTCGTATGCCGCCTCATTTTGGGGAAAATTGTTAGAAATGAAAATGTGACGACATTTGTTGTATTACATTAGATACATTGTTTAGCCAAAACACAAGGACTAGATATGTAATATAGTATAAGTTAGGCTAGTGTAAGGCTATATAAACCTTCCTATACTTCCATAAGAGGTTGAAACTCATAGTTTAGTGTGTATAACTTCTTTCATTTCTCTAGTAAACACACACTCTTCCATTTCTCTCTCTAAAATGCTTATCTCTTATTTCAAGTCTCCCCGACCTCCCGATCGTCGTAGAATCTTGATATCATGGTTCCTACAATGCCAACTTGTAATTGTATTTAGTTTCTGTTTTGTATCTATTCCAATTGTAAGTATTAGAATAGGATTGTATTTTCAATTTTATAAATGTAACAAGATGGAGCAAAAGACTGGATGCATGGAGCTTGGATGCGCGGGTTATGTTCTGCTTGACTGAGATACTAGGATCTTGAGTTAAGTGGGAGCATTGGAAAAATCCTAGATGATCATTGTATCTATGTTGGCTTACAAATACAATAATAGGATTTCGGGCTAGGTTATACATAATTGTGTTTGCATGAATTTGTTTAATTTATTGCTTGATTTGATTATGCATAGTTGTACAAATGATTTGGGTTTAAGGGTTAAAAAGGGTTTTTAAAAGGAAACGCCAAAATCAATTTTAAAGAGTTTAAAAACTGTTAAAACCGTTTTGATGAAATTCCGTCGTAAGTAATATGCATGTATTACTTATGACATGCATTTTTAATAATACCTATAGAATTTTAGTCTTGTCGTCCAATTGAGATTGAAGGATACCCAACCCATTATGCGACCTGATGCAGACCCTAGGCATTTTTACGTCAAAGATGGATTGTCGGGAGAGTATTCGAGAGCCTGAGACTTTCCATTGTCCTCTGATTAGATGACTAAACCATAAGGATGGTCCGAACAGAGTTAGGATAACATATAATACAACGTGTCATGAATTTTAAATTCTAATTCCTATAAAAATCTAAGAATTGTATCGATATACAATTGATAATCGTTATCTACCTTTTAGTCTACCAACATGTTGGTGCAATGATGACCAAAGCCCTTGCAATGTTTGAATGATGACAAATATACATTCAAGACAGTTAAAATCACAAGCGATAGACAGAAACCGAAAACACTTAAAAGCTGGAATTGGCGCGTCAGCGCATGGTGAGCGCGCCTGTCACGGTGCATTTTGTTTTCGTTTTTTCGAAGTCGGCTTTCCTCTTACCCGACTAAGGTGCTTCTTTCAGTACAGGTTCGTACAAGATATTTGAGATATTTACTTTAAGAGTTAGACTTAGATAGATGCCCAAAACAAGTCCTCCCGGGTTTTACAAAACGCCAACTCATAAATGTTTTTACTAAGCCTCTAGCCAAGGAAAAAATATTTTTCCTCAAACCAAGGAGGTTTATATTGTCACTAGAACTTCAAAAGAAAGTATTCAAGTGACCATAATCCTTAATTTTATCTTTACTAATCACGTAACGAGTTTACTCCCTTATTGGTCATCTAATCGAGGTCACTTTGCATAAATGCAATTTTCTCATTTATGGGATGTTGATTTACCTTGATGCTAAGTGTTCATCTTACTTGCATCAAGATAATTAGTGAATGAATTAATTGTTGCTTAACTAAGGATTAACAAGTTTGAATTCTTAAACTATAAACATCCTTTGTATGTGTTTACATACCCACCACAAACATTCTCTTAACACTCTTGTAATCTTCTCCCCTACATCACACACAATCTACTATATTATCTTGTGTTTCCTTCATTCCATACAAAGCCACCACACACTGTTTTTGTTCCTCACAATAAATTAATCACCGCCCTTAGCCTCCAAGTATCATCCTTTTCACCAAATTCTTCATATGCATTCTTGGATTAGCCACATCACCTTCTTACACACATATCATTCTACTACCTCCTCGCGTACTCTCAACATTTAAATTTTGAATTTGAAATCACTCACACACACGTACTCAAGCACCCAATCACACATACACACATAATTCTTTCATTTAAAATCAAATAACACCTTCCTCATACAACTCATTTACACCTCACCTTCTTACACATTCTTACACACTATGTCCTACCTTTCTTCTACAACGCATTTCCCTCTCACAATCACCAACTTTCATTTGAATTTAAATTTCAATGTTCATCTTTACAACCTCTTGACAACTCACTCTTTACACAATCTATGACACACTCACGCACCCGCTCTCACCCTTCCTTTCCAAGTTTGAGTTCACCAACTCACATCTCTCTCACACATTCTTAGACATTCACTTATACACTCAATCCAATCATATCATACAACCTCATCTTTCTAACAACTAGTTTTTGAATTTGAAATTTGAGTTTCAAATTCAGGAGGCAAGGTAATAACGAACCCTTATGGAACACACCAAGTTATTACCCAACACACAATGTCCAATGGTTTTTTCTCTCTTTTCCATATTCGACTAAAACCCCTAACTATATAGTTATCACTTCACAAATGTTTTTAAAACACTAAAACCTTGGCTAAATGAGTTGGTTGACCTTATCCAACTTTGAGTGTTGGAATGTTATTAGAAAGGTCAGAGGTGAAGTGAAATTGGGGGTTTAACAAAAGATGGGTACAAATAAACAAAACCAAAAAAAATTCTCGGGAGTGGCCGATGTGCTGGGTGACGTGCCAGTGCATGCCCAGTGCGCCAACCACATTTGGGTTTTCTTTGGTTTTGTCGATAAATACTCACCTCTTGCCTTTTACATTATCACCTCTTGCCAAACATTCTTTTCTCTCTACCCTCTAAGTTTACTATCTTATTGTGTTCTAACTTCTTTTCTATCGTCTATTGAAAGAACACTTCCACAAGAGAGATTCACAGTAACCTACTCCACTAAAGTGAATTATGTCAAGGGTCTTCTTCTCTATACCCTTTCTTCTAGAATCGAGTCTCTAGGCTAGGTTAGGTTCTATCAAACAAACAAACACTTGTAATCACTTGTAAGGTTGTGAAGTCTTATATCTTGGTGATCAAGCCTAGACAGGAGAAGGTCTAGTTGGGGTTTGATACCTCCGGCGGGGAAGTCCTTTGTGGTCTTAGTGGAAAGTTGAATCACAAGATTCTTGTGGGTGGTTTCTGAGGGCGGAATACCGTTGGAGTAGCTATTCTTAGTGAGCGTCTATCTAAGTGCATATCGGTGGATTGTAATGGTTGTAATCCACCATAGGAGTTATACTTAGTGAATATTATTAGTGTCATGGATTCGCAACTGGACGTACGGATGCTATAACCCCCCATCCAAACCAATATATATTGTGGTGTCTATCGCTCTCTCTACTATCTTCATATTGTGGTTGTATTGTGCAAATCTAATTACTTGTTGACGACGTACCCTCCAAGCAGTTCAAAGACCACCTTTTCGAACTCTCTCGAATACTATACATTTGAAAGACTAAGTCAACTCTTTAAATTCTATTAGCGTCAAACCATTTACGCACAATGGTTACTAGTTGGGAATTGGCCAATCGAAGCCTTACACCCTTCAAGGTGTATCCTTAGAAGATGACTAACATAGATAAAAGCTTGACTTGGTCTCCCCCCCCCCNTGGCTTTTCCGCCAAGGAGTAGGACATGGGGCACTAAGCCCACCAGTTACTACATACCATGGGATACCCCATGATCTCCTAAAAATGTGCAAGGACTTGCCAAACCTATTTTCCTCCTCCTATAAATAGTTTGGTCGGTCACTAGTTGAAGGTATGCTCACTAAACACTTAAACACTTTGCTCAAACATCCTAAATATCATTACCACATACTTATTCGCATGCCGGAGGTGGTTCGCAAGGTCCAACCACTGTGCAATCACTTAATGTAGTGTCTTCATATTTCTTATTTTAGGTTACAAGCTAGCTTGGCTAGATCACACACCCCTTAATCCTTCGATAACCTTCGCAAGGCCTAGTCGTACTAATTACTATAAAATTACTTGTTCTTGGAGACTTGAAGTTATTAAACTTCTAATAAGTCGAAAAGACCATATTCACCCCCTGTACGGTTCTACAATTGGTATCAGAGCGGGATACTCTAGTTTTCAAGCTTTAAAACCTTCTCGATAACGCATTTTAAAAGTGAAAACTTCTTTTTCAAAAATTTTGAATCCTACTTGAATTTTTAGAAAAGTTGAGTATGAATCTATAGCTCAAGAGAACCTTAGTATATTGGGGAATGATACAAATGTTTATGGGCACTCGATCCTATGGATAAGATCTTAAGTCCTCTTACAAGAACACATGTAGAGATAGCGATGAAGGAGAGCATGAAGAAAGGAACGAATCATGTCTCATGGCAATCAGATATAAAGAAGTATGTAATGAATGTAATCCTCAGCCGAAGAATTGGATTATCGGTAGCGAAAACATTAAACTTATTACCAGTAGTAGATCACTCACTTCATACAACAGGAACAAGAATGGACATACTATAAGACAAAACATCGTCGGTAGAGGTAACTCTTCTTTGATATTAACAATGAAGAACATAGCCTGAAATGATTAGCTTAGTCTATGAATGTGATAGTATAGTGGTAGAAATGATAAGCGTAAAAATGAGGATCATATGTGCTATGTGGGACACTACTCCAAATTTGAAATTTGTCATGCATCCATAGTAGTTTGTTCAACACTTTTGCATAGAAGATTATGACATAATAATATGCGATTAATTCAAAACATAGCTTCAAAAGAGCTAGTAAGAAACTTACCAAAGTCGAAATTTGATACGTGATGCATGTAGAATAGGAAAACAAGTCCATGCAAGCCATAAACTTAAAAAATATGATTTCAACTAATAGAGTCTTGGAACTTTTACATATGGATTTGTTGGGTCGATCTTCAATTCAAAGTTATGGCGGCAACTTCTATACATTGGTATAGTTGATGATTATTCTAGAAATACATGGACATTATTTCTAAGAACCAAAAAATGAAGCTTTTTGAAAATTTGAAAGTCTTAGTAAAACATTTACAAAACTTACTTGGGTATTCGATTGTTTCAATCCGAACGGATCATGGTAGAGAAGTTGATAGTGAAGTGCAATTTGTGGCCTTTTGCGTAAAACATGGAATCTCTCATAATTTCTCGTCTTCTTGCACTCCTCAATCTAATACAGTTGTTTAAAGGAAATCCGGACCTTACATGAGTCGTACAATGTTAAACGAGCATCCATTCCACAAAAGCTTTGGTGTCATGCCGTAGAAACCGCATCATATATACTTAATAAGGTATTGAAAATAATTAATAAGACACCATATGAAATACTTAGGGGCAAGAAACCATCCTTAGGATACTTTAGAGTCTTTGAAAGTAAGTGTCTTATCTCAAAACCTTTAAAAGACCCTACCAAACATGACACAAAGTCATACAATGGTATTTTCTTAGAATACTCACAAACATCTGAAGCATACATAGTACTTAACAAGAAAACATTGAAGATTGAGGAATCTCTCAATGTAACGTTTGACTAAAGACTACCCAAGCCTAAGATATCATCTTTGGTAGATGATGATATGATTGAAGAAAATCATAATAGATCTCAATCACCCTGTTAATACAAATATCGCCTAAAAACGTTATTTATATTTTAACGATCTTTCCNCTTTCACATATGGATTTGTTGGATCGATCTTCAATTCAAAGTTATGGAGGCAACTTCTATACATTGGTAACAGTTGATGATTATTCTAGAAATACATGGACATTATTTCTAAGAACCAAAAATGAAGCTTTTTGAAAATTTTAAAGTCTTAGTAAAAAATTTACAAAACCTACTTGGGTGTTCGATTGTTTCAATCCGAACGGATCATGGTAGAGAATTTGATAGTGAAGTGCAATTTGTGGCCTTTTGTGTAAAACATGGAATCTCTCATAATTTCTCGGCTTCTTGCACTCCTCAATCTAATAGGGTTGTTTAAAGGAAATCCGGACCTTACATGAGTCGTACAATGTTAAATGAGCATCCATTCCACAAAAGCTTTGGTGTCATGCCGTAGAAACCGCATCATATATACTTAATAAGGTATTGAAAATAATTAATAAGACACCATATGAAATACTTAGGGGCAAGAAACCATCCTTAGGATACTTTAGAGTCTTTGAAAGTAAGTGTCTTATCTCAAAACCTTTAAAAGACCCTACCAAACATGATACAAAGTCATACAATGGTATTTTCTTAGAATACTCACAAACATCTAAAGCATACATAGTACTTAACAAGGAAACATCGAAGATTGAGGAATCTCTCAATGTAACGTTTGATGAAAGACTACCCAAGCCTAAGATATTATCTTTGGTAGATGATGATATGATTGAAGAACATGTCATTCAAAATCATAATAGATCTCAATCACCTAATGACGACTTAGAAGAAATCATACCTAGGTTAGAAAAAATAAAAGAAACTAGAGATCACCCATTAGATCAAGTCATAGGAGACTTAGATCAAAGAACTATTAGGTCACAAATTCAAAATAGTTTCTTTGCATTCATATCAACTCTAGAACCTAAATGTTATGAGGAGGCAATCAAAGACAAAAGTTGGATAATGGCTATGCATCTAGAACTGGACCAACTCATACGTAACAATGTTTGGGAATTGGTTCCATTACCTAGTGGTCATACTATATTAGGAACTAAACGGTTATTTAGGATCATATTAGATGCAAATGAGATAGTTAGTGAAATCAAGCTAGGATTGTGAAATATGAACCTAATCAATATAAAAGCCTCATTAACACCATCTTTGCCCCTATGCACAACTTATATGATGAATTTGTTAATTGCATGTATGATGATTTTGACTTAAATATATTGAGAGATCTCGAGAGCATATTGGATGTGCAAATAACACAAAGTGACATTGTCATATTCATATCAGAATCAAAATACTTGAGAAAAATACTTAATAAATTTGATCTTGAAAATGCTAAATCAATCAAAATACGACGAGCTGCCGGCTGGTGTATTTTTCAGTTGAAGAGTTGCATTTATGAGGCTTTTTACTCCCCTCATTGATGGAGGTTGATCATTTCATGAACTTAAGTGCATTTTGACGTTTTTTCTTGCTAAGGAAGGGTTATCTAAGCATAATTACAAGGGGTTTAGGCCTAGAAACAATGTGTGCCAAGAGTGATTATGCCTACAACATATGTATAATCCAACTATCATTTTTACTCCCAAAAAGCTCTAAGAATCTGCCAATTCCAGGATGGATGATCAAGTAAGTAAAGAAGCATTTGGGTATTATAATTCATTGGTTGGTTGTTCACTAGTGTCGATTGGAGGCTCAAGAAGTGCTCTAATTTCTTATTTCTTACTCATTTGTAATCATATGATAGGGTAACTTTCATTACTTTGTTAAAATGTTGAACAATTTGTGTTTGGATGATATTGTATGTTTAATTGAAAGAACCATGGAGTAGTCTTTTCTACGTGTGTGGGACATTATGTGACTTATCATGTGTAGTGTTTGGATGAATTGTTAATAATGAAAATTTGATTTCTTTATGAGTTCGTTTAAATATGAAAACATGTCTCATTTCAACTTGTTGGTAAAACATAAAGGGATTTAAAGGTCGAAAAGATTTATCTTTTGGTTTATTCTAAACAGTTAGTGCACGAACATGTTTGGTTCTTTGTGATTAACACCCGCAAAGTTAACTAGTTAAAATGGACTTTTAAATGTTTGATCACGAGTATAGGCCAAAGGACTCGTAAGAATTAATATGGTAAATCACATTTTCACACAAATGGATTCTAATGACTTGGTTTTTGATAAAAGTTCAAAGGTAGAAAGGGTTCATTCATCTAAACCAACACATATGCGTTTTTTTTTATGATATGACCAATTGAATCAGAAAACGCATACAAGTGATTTGTGTCTCATGTTTTATCTAAACATATCCAACACTATTACTTGATAGGAAGTTATTTCTCTTGCAGGTACTTTATTATATTGTTTCTTCAAATTCTAAATTTTGTGGTATTTAGGAGTGTGACAATCCTACTTGCTTACTTTTGTTGCTTTAATTTACACAATTTCACCAAGTCTATTAGGACAACCTCTATTTGACACAACCCCTACTACAAACAGATGGGTTATACTGGCCCGCATGAGTTGTTAAATAGGATCGGTAATACGAGTTTATAAATTTAAAATTTGATAGAAAAACCACATGTCACATACCTAAGAAGTGCACGATATAGAACTCCCGTAGAAGCATCCTTTCTGGATGACCCGTGCTTACTTTGCACTGTTATGTGCACTTTTGGTCCTTCAACAGTGAAATTTGGCAAACCACAAGGATGATTTTTGCAATGATGAAGGACCAAAAGTGCACGTAACAGTGCAAAATAAGGACGATCTTTGCACTTAATGAACCACAAGGACAAAACGTGCAATTTGGCCAAACCACAAGGACGATTTTTGCAATTTACTCTTTTCTTAATAAAAGATGTGGAGTGACCGTATAAACTGGGTCCGGATGGTGATCCTATTAGTGATCCTACTTTATATCGTAGTTTAGCTGGTGCTCTTCAGTATCTTACCTTTACGCGCCCGGATCTTTCATATGTTGTTCAACAGGTTTGCCTTTATATGCATTATCCTCGTGACCCACATTTCACTTCTTTGAAGCGCATTCTGCGCTATTTACGTGGTACTACCGATCATGGTCTTAAGCTTCATGTCTCGTCTACTGCTCAGCTTACTGCCTATACTTATGCTGATTGGGCTGGTTGCCCTGTTACTTGTCGGTCCACATCTAGGTATTCTGTGTTTCTTGGTGATAATCTTTTATCGTGGTCCACAAAGCGACAGGTTACCTTGTCTCGTTCTAATGATGAAGCCGAATATCGTGATGTTGCTAATGTTGTTGCTGAGACTGCTTGGATTCGTAATTTGCTACGTGAGCTACATACTCCTCTATTTACTGCTACTTTAGTCTATTGTGACAATGTGAGTGCTGTTTATATGTCTGAAAATCCGGTTCAACATCAGCGTACAAAACACATAGAGATTGATATTCACTTTGTTCGTGATTTTGTTGCTTCGGGACAAGTTCGTGTTCTTCATGTGCCTTCACGATTTCAGTACGCAGACATCTTTACTAAGGGTCTTCCCACTGCATTGTTTATGGATTTTCGCTCCAGCTTGAACGTTCGAACGCCTCCCGCTCAAACTGCGGGGGTGTATTAGCTGTCAGTATTAATCAGCCCGTTTATTATTATTGATGTGTGGCAAGCCCATTAAGGGCATATCAGTCACTTATGTATTTGTATATATTGACATCGATTATTTATAAGATATTCAAAGGGATTAACCTAATTCTATTATCTCTGAGCTTATAAAAATCGTTTTATGACATCCTTAAAATAGAAGTTTTTGATCACACGGCAAAACTATAATGAGTAATGTTGATACAAAAGTTGGGCGTTCCTTGTTTGGGTTCCTGTTCTCGTATCAATTAGATGATAATGCTTGGGGACCTGCGCACTATGAAAGCAACAAACACCGTTAGGCTTATCGAGGGATTGTCTCCTCCGATTATCCTCCGGCGTGAGAGTAAGTAATCGAATTTAGGGTTTGTGAAGAGTTTTAGGGTTGTGAATCGTACCTTTGACGAGAGCTATGATGCCCTATTTATATACACGTAACCGATAAGGTTTCGTGCTCCTCACTCTTCTGTGTATCCACCGATATCGGATTATTTGGTAAATATCTCTATTATTTAGGAGATATTCCCTATCCGTTCCATAAATAATCATTAGGCTTGGGCCTCGTGGGCCAAAGCCGTATAACTGGTAGTCCAGTTATTGTTAAACTGGCCCACGCGTAGTGGGCTTACCTATTAGTATTGTTTACTAATCGGGTTCATGACCCGGTGTAGACTATAC
>LBNU01022447.1:24468-38835 GCA_014162995.1 Artemisia annua
TATAAGTCAAATTTAGTGTGTTGTACCGTTGGAAAGTCATGAAAGTGTGTTCCCATTGCAAAAAATGAGGAAAGTCTTTGATTTATACACAAATACTTATGCCAAAGTACAATTGTTTAGTGTTCGAACAACTATATTAGTGTTAAATCACATGTGATATATTATGCGGATTTTTATACTTAAAAAAAAGAAACGTAAAAAAGGAAAACAATAATTCATTGAAAGTATATGAAAGTGTCCGTCTATTGAAAGACAATAAAATGCCCGTCACACAATATAATTTGTTTTACCTAACGATTAACGATTTAAGAGATATTTAAATTATAATAAAATTGTTATGCATTTTTAAATAAAATATTAATTAACTTTTTTTTTTTCAATAAACAAAATGAGTGATCAAAATATGTATTCAGTTGTATTTCTTATTCTGTCATAATTTTTATGCCCCAATTAGAAAATTAGCTTTAAACCCCTCAATGTATTAAGATGGCCCTCGCCCAGTTTAGGATTTTCAAGTCGGGTTTTCTTGATTGAGTTTAAACAAGATGAAGTCGCGTTGTGCCACATCACTTGGGCGTGACACCACTACATGTGAAGTGCAATAGCACTATTTCCCTAGAGGAAAACTGTCATTCGTATGCTTTTAGGTCACATCAAAGATAAGATATCCATCATCTATATATTCAAAATAATTTTGAGCTTAGAAAGTTTTTATTTTTTATGTGGCTAGCTATATATGTAACATTGATATTCAGAAAAACAAAGACATAATAAGGGTGACTTCAAAGATTTTAAATTGACTAGTGGTGAGACAAGAGCATTTCATTTTTCCATTATTGGTGACAAATAAAGATGCCAACGTTACCACCACTAATTTAAGTTGTTATAGTTTGGATCTAATAAAAATTTCGCTCCTTTTGAAAAGGAAACTAAATAGATTCAAGTCGCCTACATTTCAAGATTTTCTCACTTGTTAGACGCGTGTAACAAGAGGGTGTCGTCACACGTAGAGGACCATTACAGAGATGGAATATCACGCGTGATGGAGGAGAAAGAGAGAGATCGGTGATGGTTACCTCCGGTTGTGGCTCAAAGGTAAGGGTGTATTTTGTGTATGTAAGTGTATTGCGAGGTATGTTGTTTTTTAGTGGGGTAGAGGTGAATGTTAAGGAATGTGGTGAATATTACGAAAGTTAATGTGGTAGGAAGGTGTAACGGTAGGGAGATAATGTGACACTGAGGTGGAGGTGATGATAATCATAACAATTACATCTGGTCTTAAGTGTTCTTCTTATAATTTTTGCGAATGATGCATGTATTATGTACATAACAAGTCATATTGTTCGCATGATGCATCAAAGTGTACTATATATAATTTGAATTGAACCTTAGAGCAAATCTGATGGTGGTCTATAAAAGGTATGGTGAGCTGGAAGCTTATGTGAAGCACAAATTCACGATTGGAGTTTTCAGTCTTGGAGATACATGTTTATAGCAGAAAGAGCAAGTGTATGTGTGTAAACTTATTAAAGAGAAATGTAGGCGAGTCTAATTCATATTACGGCATTGTTTAACTTATGAAAACTAGTGCATGACTTGGCAATAAACTTTTTCAAATTTACCGATTTAGTACGTAAACTTTAAAAAAATTGTGTAAATGTAACGAACTTTTATAAACTGTTCCGATATGCACATTTTGATGACGTGTTATACCTAAAAGTTTGACATGTGACACCATTTATAACGTGACACATCATCAAAATGTGCAGATTAGAACACTTTATGAAAGTTCGTTGCATTCACACAACTTTTTCAAAATTCACGTACCAAAACAAGACAATGAAGAAAGTTCGTTGCTATTCTATGACCAAAGCCAGACCGTTATTTATGAACTTTGTAGGTTTATAACATTCAAATGAGTAAGCTTATAGAAGTTATGGTTTATATGAAATTGATTTAGCAACTTGTTCACATATTCTTGGAATATATAAAAGGAATGTGAGTTAGAAATATCGTACATGACAACTTAATTATGAAATGGACAATTTAGAATTCAAGTAAATGGCCATAATTAAGTAGATACATGCAAGTTCAATGTATTACCCTCAACACCTGTGAAACCAAATCAATTTTTGCTTTTACTTGTTACTAAATATGGGGTTGATTATTCCTGATTCCTAAGGGTTGGAATATTCATGTGGGGACCTATATAATGAAATCACATAACAAAACACATGAAACACTAATAGACATTGATTGATGAAGAAACAAGACAAAGCCGTAACAAATGAACCGCTCACAACGCAGAAGTAATGAACCGTTCATAATTCATTTGTCTGTCTCATAGGGCTTGANTGTCTTCGAGAAATCCGAGATTCTGTGTCCGAATTGGTGGTACTATGCCTAGGAATCATTCTGGCTGCACTTGATATAGAGTTGGTTCTTGAAGTCAGACTAGAAGATGATCCTCCTTTTGACTTTGACTTCAAAGATTTTGAGTCGAAATCATTTCTTCCATTATAAACAGACCAAACATCAGTTTCTTGAAGTTCTTCAATTCCAATCATGGATGACCATCCACTGCTTCCTCTTCTGTACATACCATATTCGTCATCCATTTCTACCCCTACAAACTTCATATTTCAAAACATGTAATATTCAGCGAATCTAGATGAAAAATATTATCAAGAAAAAAACAGAAATTTGGAGGAATAACAGCTAAAAGATTTACCTTTTGGGACAGAAATGCTCTAGAACTATATAATCAGGTGGATTTTGAGAAAGAAGGCTGCAGTTTATGATCTTTCTACCCTTTTTCTATATTAAATATATAAATATTGGAGTTTATAAGAAACAGGGTGCAGTTGTATGTAGTGGAAATCTTGAAATGTATACTTTATAGGCTTACTATCAAATAAAGAAAAATAAAAAGATGAAACTGAGCTATCTGAAGTCCTGATCTATTGTTCACAAACCACGAGTGCCCATGTTCTTTCAACTATTTCAAATGAAATGACCTGACTTCAACAAAGACTTAACGTTTAAAGAGAGAGTAATAAAGTTTTATAGCAGAAGTTCTGTAAAAAAAACCCAAAGAGAAAAACACGTGAAGTGTCGCTTAAAGAATGACGAAAAGTTATATTTCAAAATATTTTTATCTTCCAACAGACGTGGAAAACTTCATTTTCGCCTCTTCCTCCGACGCCTCGTGCAGATTATGTTGAGAGTAAAATAATGAAGAGTACAGAAGTAAACTACGTCTCAATACCCTTTCATAGTTCTTATATAAGATTAAGGTATTCTATTAGTGGACTTAAAGGGTAATATATTTGATAATATTTTAATAGTCCACTTGTTCCATATAAGTCCAGTGCATCTTTATTGTGTATGTTGCCATTATGACGCTCATAAACTTCCAAAAGACTATTTTGACAGTGATGACCGAAAGAGGAACAACGATTGTAGATATTTATTAGAAAAATAATGTGTGAAATGTTCCATTGAAGCATAAGACGTACTTTTGCGACCCATAGGTTGCATAAGCACGTCTACATTCATGACCTAATGTCAAGAAAAGCAGGTAGAAAATGTGTCGGTTTTGTGGAGCTAAGACTTTCTTTCCTTAAAACTTTAATAAGCATGTATAAAATATAATAACTTTTTCCAAACTAATTGATTTCATATATGTCTGCAATTGGGTTGATTGGACGTACATATACAGGGACAAAAAATATCGAAAACCAATCAGCTCTTTGATGATAATGGAGCCGTCATTCGATGTATTTGGCCAAAAAAATGCAGTAAAAAACCAATGAGTTCTTTGCCGTTTTTTAAACAAATTTCAACCGTTGAAGATGACTTTAGAAAAAAAAAAAAGAAAGTGATAATATAAACAAAGACAAAAGAAGGTGTTTTGGACTTACCATCGTTATGTCCTATATACAGTTGGTGGCTGCCGTCAAAGGACGAAATGGGACCCAAACCTTAAGTCCTTAATGAAATTAGCACTAAATGCATTAAGTTTATTGGAGATGATATACAATGGATTAATGGGTCCCCTTAAACAGCTATGTGCTGTAAATAAAATTTCATAAAGTAGTCAATGCTATTTGTTTAAGTGACTAAAGTGGTATCCCATTGCGTTGAAACCTCTTTTCAGTGCCAGCACTTCTAATTACTGTATCATAAACCCGTCAATTCCTGAGCTGAGTAAGAATACTATTTTTAGTTTTTACCGTGTGATAGAAGTGTCAACATCTCTTACTTGGCTTTTCTTATGCTTATAGTAACCTTCATTCTCCTCAATACAAAACAAAGCAATTTTTTTTGGCAAGAATGAGCAATCACAGACAACTAAAAGAGATATGGATGTAAAGAAAAAGGATAATATATAAGAGAGGCCGCCAACTATTCAATTATGTCATTAAGGCTACCCAACTACTGTAACTACTATATAGGTCACCAGATACGCATCTGCTTTGTTGATACCAAATCTGGCGAAAAACACATATACGAATTTTGAAGGAACAAAATCATTCTTGATTCCTTTTTCTAACTTTTAAAACAAACAATCGCAAAACGGTAGCATTTTCTTCTATTATATTTGGTGTAAATGAAAAGCTAGATATATTATGGCAGTCTTTATTTATTTTTATTTTTTTGAAAGGCTAGGTAGCTTACAAAAAAGTTTAAAAAGTTGGTTATTGTGATGAAAAAAAGTTGAATAACTAGGTGGCCTTCTTATACACCATTCCCTAAAAGAACCATCATAACTGCATTTATTGTCCATGATTGCTCATTTCTGCAAGGTATAGCTTCTTTTCTTTTCTTTTTTTTAATTAAAATAGAAACATAGTTTCTTTTCAACAAATAGCCAGGTTCAATGTTCCATAATTTAGTCTTTTTCAAGAAATTAGAGCATAAACCACGTTTTCAAGATTCACTCGTGTGAAATATTTAGGTACGTTGTTTTCTTCGTTTGGCTGCATAAAATTGGACCTTTTAGGTAAAGATTAATAGTCTTAAGCCCACTTGTTCCACATAAGTCCAACGCATGTTTGTTTTCTCTATTCTGGCTTTACTGTAGATGTACAGCTAAACCATTGTTTTCATCTACAGCCCCATTATTTTCGACAGTCTTTCTTAAATAGCATGGATTCTAATCAACGATAGTGACTTGCAGATCCTAAGGAACCTACGCATATTCTTTAGGTTATAAAGCCAAAGGGACAATTGTGGATCTAAGAGGAATAATAATAGTATTTGTTTCGATTCTAAACTAATACTTGTTTATAGAATGCAGTCTTCATATAACTAAACGAACTAATGAAGTACCTTTTAAAAACTGAATCCTTTCAGAAAGCTATATTCTGTCCAATAAAGCGCATTTAGCCTGTAAGAAGACAATACCAATACAAGCTGGTTAATTTAAACAACTTTCAAGATTGTAATAGAAAAATATGGGAAAAGGAGGTTCACTCTGAAGTTACCATGCTAATCCTCCAAGTCCAAGCGCTGCAGCCTTCATACGAGAAGTGGGTCCCAGAAATTTCCAGCACATGTCATAAGACTGTTTAAACAAACTTTCTTACACAAGAAAGTTCCTTAAAGCACATAATTTATAGTCGATGGAGACAGTCAATATTGGAGTCTGCTTAATATGACCACTTGCTTAATAATGAAAATATATATTATGAAGAAAGCAATGCAAGAAGCAGGATTCTCTCGATTTACATTCCAATTTTTGAGAACCCTTCTAGAGAAGTTGCAATGAAATGTTTGTGCAGGTTAAGGACAGAAATGGGCAATGATGTCACACATCGTTAAAGACGGAGCATGTTCACAGGGGTTAGCACTTAGCAAAGGGCCGGAACCTCACAATTTAGCTTCCATGCATTGAGCAGGCTTTCTGACCATCAATAACCATCTAGGGTGCAGTTAATTTTCTAACTTTCAAATAGCCTGTGGTTGACATACTTCCTGCACTTGCAAGGCCTGATTGACCATCAATAACCATCTAGGGTGCAGTTAATTTTCTAACTTTCAAATAGCCTGTGGTTGACATACTTCCTGCACTTGCAAGGCCTGATTGAAACGTATGACCCGAATATCTTAAAATAGGCTTCTCTCATCTGATCTATGTTAGTATAGTTCTCTATAACAGTTTTGAGCTTGGAAAATTTCCAGAAAATTAAATAGAAGGTTCTAAGTCCACCATTGTAGCTAAAAATCAAGATAGTCTTACTGTCCTTTGAGTATGCAAAACTGCATATATGGCGACCTTCATTTAGCCAAACCATCAAGCATTTCTAATCATCTCTCTAGTGTACTGCAACTTCTCTAATATCTGCCTAAAATCTCAAGATCAACTCACTCAAACTTCATATAACTGACAAATAACTACGAAAAACACGTTTTCTTTGTTATCTAGTTCACATGCTTAGTTCGAAATATTTGTACAATTTATATGGTACATATGCCTATTCTCTCGAAAGTTACAATACAATGTAACATGCACAAAGTGCTAGAGTACATAAGCAAAGGTATACAGACAAAATTCATTAAAACTTTTGCAATCTTTTACTATGAGTACCTCCTAAATGTGTAAATTTTTGCTCATCTGCGCTGCAAGCGCAGCTGACTTTGCACTGGTACTTGATGTTACCCACTCTCGCTCTGCCCTTCGTTGTCTCTGTCTAGCATTTTTAGCTCGTTTTGGTGCTAATCTAGCATCTCTTTCAACAAAAGCAAGTCTAAATCTCTCAGCAATTGGCAATTCAACTGAGTTCAAAGAAGGTGAAGTTGTCTTAAGCCTAGATCCTGGAACTACCCAAGTGTTTGGGTCAATTTCTTCCACAACAAAATCATCCAAAGCTATACCAGGTAATGCATGCCTAGGGATATCAATCCCTTTGTGGCCAAAGAGTGATGGTTTAGGATTCACTATAATACGTGGGCATTCTGTTGATAGAGTCTCCAACGAATCTTTATCAACTTTTGGCTGCAAGATAAGCAAAAACAACTGTAAATAATTCAAAACAAAAGCATAAGTCATTAAAGAAAATTGCAATAGTAAGATGATCAAAGTCAGGAGGGTCGGTAACAGATCACAGTAGGTAATTTTTGTAACACATCACCCTTATTTGTCCAAAGGTAGGCAGGTCAGGTAACCGGTCACATTGGGTCATTTTTGTACATATCAAACAGGATGGCCCGAAACACTTCTTGTCCAAAGGAGTTGCATCCTTCAATAAGAGTATTTCTTAAAATAAAATTGGTTTAGGAGGTTTTGTGCATTAAAATACACTTTCCACCCATTTGGTTTCTTTTAGCTGATTTTTATGATTTAACCAGGTTGACCCAGGATATATAAAACATAACCCGAATCTACTCAGTCATAAGTAACTAGGTTGAAACTGCCACCCCTAATAAACGATAATAAAAGAGCATGTGAAGAATCATTATATATGTGAATGCATACCCATACGAGCCAACGTAACGACTGTGCTCCATCTACAATTTCTGTGGCATCAAGTTCCTCCCATGAATCCCCATCAACATCATTCAATGTTGGTTTCAAGATGCTTATAGAGCTGCGCGCAGTGTGTTCACTCCTTGGACATCCTCTGCAATATTAACTGCGTTCATAGCCCGTTATGAGGTATAGCAAACCCAACATATTGGGTTGTTCATCTTGTGGCACTTAAGTCCAAAGTTTCAATGTATATCACTTCAATGATTTAAGGTGAAAAGGGAATATATACGAAACATACCCCCATCTCAATATTTCAAGACACAGACAATGCTTCACAAGTTCCGAAACACCAAATGATGTGATTTTGCTGCAACGACTGCATATTACAAGCGATAAATATACTGTCAAGTTATAGTATTGCATATGCACCCATCATACTAATAACATTATTTCACATTTGTACCTTATGTCCACGGCTCTCACATTTCTGCAAATCTCGATCACCTTTGACAAGCCAATATCAGAGACTTCCGAATCCGACAAATCTAGAATTTCCCATGAGCTCTCTGCCAATGCAACGATCACGTCATCATTTAGCAACTTTCTTCTTCTTGCAATGGCTGCTATGGCCATCTGATAAATTAGCCATTCATTTAACGAACTCAGACTAAAACACATAAGTTATTATAAAGAAATACAATCAAGCATCTATGACTTTACACTCAGCAGTACCAAACTATACATACCAACAAACTGAACACTAGAATCTAACCCTGAGCCTCTACCAAATAGACCAGAACCGTGTAATTTATCATCAGTCACAACTGACTTTAGAAATGTTGATAAACGGGGCTCAATAGAGTTTAAACCAATTAGACTATTCTTCATCTTTTACCAAAGGCGTTCCAGTTATAACAGGAACGATCACTGTGATGTGCCAATTGTACGAAATAAATATACAAACATAACAAGAATCCTAATATGCACATACGGCTATAATGCAAATGGATCATTCTCATCTGATAATAAGTCAAATTTTAAATAAAAACTCTAGCATCTAAAGACGCAACATATGTATTCAGTTATGAGGAAATAACCTCAAAACAAACTAAAAATAGCTACCTTTATATCTGGCGGAAAACTGGTTAAAACGTCTAAATCATCAATGATATCCTCGAGATGTTTGCCTATGATTCCAAGACACAAGCTTACCAAAGCCGGAGGCTTTCTTTTCTTTAAGGGTGACCCTGTAACACCACATCACATATATAAGCAAATTAAAAAGTAAAATTAAAAAATACCATACTCCTATCTCGACGTCATTTCTACTTGTTTTCGAATACAAACTTGACCGATGAACACAGTGTTTGGATTAGCTTATTGTATGGGCTTATCAGCTTATTGAGATTTGGAAAAGCCAATAAGCTCACTTTTTTTTTAAGCTTTACGCGCTTATCAATACACAATTATGGCTTTTATAAGCCATAAAGTCAAGATGATAAGCTAATAAAGCTAAAAAAAGTGAGCTTATCGGCTTTTCCAAATCTCGATAAGCTAACAAGCCCATACAATAAAAAGCTAATCCAAATAACCTAAAACTGTTTAAACAACATTGCAATGATGAAATACAATATTTCAATCAGTAACTTAATAGTTAATATAAATTAAATTATAATATAAAAATAATTAAATAATATTAAAAACTTACAGGATGAGTGGAGTGAATGATTAGAATAAATCTTGTTAGGGGTTTTGGAAGTGTGATTAAAATCGTTATTTTTAATGGATTTCTGTATTGATTCCAAACGTTTTCCTTTATCCATATAATAATTCGCTTGAATCGAATCGGAGCTCCGGCGATATTTCCGGTAGTGGTTTTATTTTGCGGGGGTTATTTCGGGTGACCGCCTTTTTGGTTTGTGGTTTTATGTCTTTTGCATGACTTACCTTCTATAAGTTGTGGATGCACATCGACAAGTTTTTACTAAAGAAAATGACAAAAATGTTTAATTTTAGATAAACAGAAACTTCTCATTAGATAAATAAAGACATTACATCATGGATGACCCATGGGTCGACTGAGACTGGAACATAACCTTCATACACTTCATCTACGATGTCATACAATGCTCTTGTAGCTAATTCGTGAGCCACTTTATTCCCATCACGTCGCACAAAAGACCAAGAGTACGAAACAAATGAGCAACATAGTCGTCGTATATGAAGGAAGAGACCTCTAATCTGCAACAGCTCCTTGTTGTGTAGAAATGCGTCGACAAGAATCCTTTAATCAGTCTCCAAGATAACTTTGCGAACCCCTTAGCAAGAGCTACCTGGATAGCCCAAAGAATGGCCTTTGCTTCCACCTCAATGACCGATTTCGCATAGGGTACATGTTTATTTCCCGCTACCAAACCGACCCATTGTGGCATCTCATGCCAAAACCAAGACCTGCAACATCATTTCTGCTTGATATCCCGCCATCATCATTAATTTTTATCACTCCGTTAGATGGAGGAGACCAACGTACCTGACATGGAGCATTAGGCGTAACCATATGCACTTCTGAATTCAAATTTGCTCGAGTAAAGTCTTCCAGTATCCCAGACGTGGACAATTTTATTTCATTTGGCCCTATATGTTTTCCCCCATGAGCTTTGGAGTTTCTTACATACCATATTCGCCACATAACCATCAACATGAGGTTCAAAGTTTCATTTCCCCTATCCTTAGCTGTACTTATTATCTCCTCGATCGATATTTCTGCAACATGGTCAGTAAGATCAGTCATATTCATACTAGCCCACACATCACGAGCCCAATTGCATAGAAAAAGTGCGTGTTTTATGTCTTCCATGGGGGCACTACAATGAACACAATTGAGAGATCCTGGTGCCAAACCTTTAGTCATCAGATTAGTTACGGTAGGTAGTAGATTCATACAAGCTTTCCATGCAAAAATCTTGACCTTACCGGGAATCTTTGCCAGCCAAATACACTTCAATGATCTCCTTTCATGCGTTAATAATGAGTCTTGAAAGCCTTCTATTGTTTGAGTAGCAATCCAGTATGCAGATTTGCACGTGAATGCTCCATTTGATGAAGCATCCCAATAGAGAGAGTCATGCTCAAGTGTATTTATATGTGTACAAGATATCTTACGCGCGATCTGATGTAGGAATAGTTGTAACAGTAGAGTATGATTCCAATCATTTGTACCACCATCCAAAAGGTCGTTGACGACATGATACTCGCAATTTTCTGGGCGATAATCCAAAGTTCTAAAACCCTCCAACCAATGGTCTTCCCATATTCTGACTTTCAAACCATTGCCTATATTCCATCGCTGTCCTATGCGAATTATGTCCCGGGCCGAGCATAAACTTCTCCAAAAAAAGCTCGGTCGGTATCCAATCCTTGCATCTAGAAATGAATCTCTAGGGTAATACNACTCGCAATTTTCTGGGCGATAATCCAAAGTTCTAAAACCCTCCAACCAATGGTCTTCCCATATTCTGACTTTCAAACCATTGCCTATATTCCATCGCTGTCCTATGCGAATTATGTCCCGGGCCGAGCATAAACTTCTCCAAAAAAAGCTCGGTCGGTATCCAATCCTTGCATCTAGAAATGAATCTCTAGGGTAATACCTGGCTTTGAGGACTCTTGCTGGAAGCGAATCTTCCATTGTAATTAGTCTCTGACCTTGCTTTGCGAGAATAGCCTTATTAAATGCACCCATGTGTCGAAAACCCATTCCACCTCGTGATTTAGAAACACACATTGATTCCTAAGAGGCCCATCTTATCGGGTTATCCTTGTTTCCATTTCCCCACTGATAAGACGAAAAGTATTACGGTTTTAAGGGGTCATTTAAGCCCTAAATCGTATTTATTTGATCAAATATTGCCCTAAATCGTTCCTTTTGTCATTTTAGGTACTTTTGAGAAGAATTCTGGAAAACATGCATATTTGGACGTTTTTGGAGCATAAAAGTGAAGAAAACGACAAAGTCTCAAAAGAAGAAGAATTTACACCTGACGGCGTCAGAGTCACAAGGTGACGCCGTCAGCAAACGATGACAAAAGAGTGAAATTATTTTACAAATGACGGGCCAGAAAGATTTTGGACATTTACACCTGACGGCGTCAGGTGTTACAAAGTCTAGGCCGTCAGGTGTTAAGTTAACAAGAGACGTCCCAGAAGACTTTTGAAGGTGACGGCGTCAGGATTCAACCTGACGGCGTCAGATGATATAGAGTGACGACGTCAGAAAGGAGGCTTGCACGAGAAGAAACCAAAGTGGAATCATCACAAGTTGAACAAGACAATCACAACTTGCACGCGGAGTAGCTGTTACTGTTTTGGCCATAAAATCTTCATACGAACTCGGATTTGGGTGATTCAAAAGCCCACGCGAAGAGGACGAAAAAATCTTTGATTTGGTGAAAACGACGAGCTGACGCCGTCAGGTGTTAGAGCTGACGCCGTCACCCGTTGCCGACAGAAAATCAGCCTATAAATATAACATTATAACTTCACTTTTTGTAAGCCCCAAACCCTAAGTCCGATTCTAGGGTTAGGGTAGGTGTTTTTCTAGCAACTTAGAGGTTCCGAATCACTCCATAAACATCTTTTAATGGTTTGTTTATTGATTCAATCTTATGTTATGTCTTCAATTATCATTATTGTTGATTGATCTTCATTAATTATGCTTTGCTAAATCACCTTGTGTCTACTTATGATTGTGTGAAACTTGTATATAATCAATTAGATCCTATTGATTTCTTGTTGATGTTTGTGTCTATCTTCATCAATGAGGGCTTGTTGATGTGTGTGTCTAACTCCATCATTTAAGGCGTGACAACTTCAATAGATCTAGTTGGTTTAGTTTATAATTCTTGTTTCCTATTGATTCTTGTTTTGATTGAATGTTCCATCAATGTTAGGCTCAAGAAAACTGGCCAACCTCCTTTATGGTAACGTGCTTGAACGTCTTGGGAAACATGTAGTCGAGGCATACAAGGCTATTAAGGTAGTATTTAACGCATGAGCCACTGTTTACTACCCCTATGGTTGTGACGTGCATGGCATAGGGCGAGATAAGAGCTCATAGAATTGGAGAGATATGTATGCCACTCCATGAGTTATTAGGAATACACCCGTCAATTAAAACAAGGTTTACAATCAATAGGTAGAATTGGATAGCTAACAAGGAGTAATAAATCATAGGTAGACATGCTTCACTTTCTTGTAGAACCTTAATTTACTTTTCTTGCACATTAGTTTAATTAGTAGCTCTTGGGTTAGTTGACTAGCAACTAATTCCGCCCATTCTTCCAAAACCCGAGAATTTTACTTGCTTTCCATAAAACATAAAAATACAAAAAGAATCATCCCTCATCTCTAGACCTAGTAGATAAATTTCAATCCTAACGAACACTATTCTTAGAGTTGAACGATCAATCCCCCGTACTTACCACTTCACTATACTACATCGGTCAGGTACACTGCCTGGTGGGGTTGTAAGCCTCTTGAGATCCCTCGAGAGGTAAAACCTGTTGTAAGGTTGCAAAACCACGCATCAAGTTTTTGGCGCCGCAGCCCGGGGAGTAGTTATTGCTTAGGTTGAAATTTTATTCTTATTAGGTCTACTCACAAGATTCCTATCAAGTGAGATTTTTTTCTTTTTATTTTGTAGCTTTCTCGTAGTCTATCTTTTCTTTGTGATTTTGTTTGTAATTTGCTTCAAATGGACTTTTCACTTAGACTTCTAAGATTGCAAGATAAGGTTGAGTGGCTAGAACACCAAGGAGTTCAAAATACCTCATTTAGAGACACCTATGAATCATATGGGCTTTCACCTAGGATAGATTCTTATGAACAACCTCCATGTTTAGGATCTCGTTTTAGTGAAGCTAATAGGAAAAGCGACCTAGTTTACCAAGGAATTGTGGATAGAGCAGTAGCAATGAACCATAAGTTGGATGAAGCACTAGGTTTGCTTTTATCACTACCTAAGAAAACAATTGAGGAGGATTTAGCCGAGCATGATCACATTGATCAAAAAGACCTAGGATTTATGATCGATGAAGATGAATCTCAAGAAACAGATGATGAATCTTTTGGGAAATTTGAATATAGCAGTTGTGATCCTTATGATTCGGATATAGAAGTTGAGATGCCTAGAGAAGCACTTGAGATACTTGGGAGAATGCTTAGGATAGATTCTACTAAAACACATGATTAGGATATAGGTGATCTTGACATGTGGAATGATGAGGTAAATAACATAAGCCCACAAAATACTCAACCTCATTTGAGGCACCCACACCGCCCGTGACTTACCCGGAAGAAGAGACTTTAGGAATCCCGATGGAGGCAGAACCTTTGAACCAAACAAAACTAGAGGATATAGGTTTGAACACTTGTAATGATAACCTTACTCTTAGTTCTACGGAATTTCCTAGTGTTGATAAACCGGAACCTCAACCTTTACACAACTTTTCATCCTTAGATTTACATCTAGGAGACAAAAGGGGAATCGACTCACCCATCAACCAATATTATCCGGGTAGTTTTAGGATGAAGGAAGCCATTCACTCTCCCCCTTCACCTCACGTGGCATATTTCCACCCTAAGGGTGTGTATCACTACTTCCACCCGCACTTAATTCTAAGTGTAGGGAAAACCTCTCCTATTTCCGTTAAATAAAGGTAGAGTCAGGCTCGTGACTCGAACAAAAACAAGCACTTATTGGGAGGCAACCCAAGTTTTATTTGTTTGATTGTTTGATTAATTGCTTTTATTTGATTCCGTATGTGTGTCTTTTTCTTATTGTTTATTGTTCATGTATCAAATATAAAATTGTAAAAATGCTTTATTTTATTTTT
>LBNU01022448.1:1912-16682 GCA_014162995.1 Artemisia annua
TCATCCGTTTCTTGTATACGGATAAAGTGAGCTGATTTCGTAAGGCGACAAATCAAAAAAAAAATCTATTACCAAATAAGTATCAGCCCGTTCTGGATGTTCTGGTAGTTAGTGATAAATCCACGTAATCCTTTCCCAACTTCAAATGGGATCTCAGGTGTACCATAAGCTGATGGCTTTTAACATTCAGCCTTTACCCTAAAATGTTAAACACTTGCCACATATCAGCCCAAGTATGCTTTCATGTCGGGCCACCAATAGTGTTTCTTCAGATCCTGATACATCTTGTCAGAACCTGGGTGTATGGAGTACTTAGATTTATGGGACTCATGCATTATTACGTTCCTTAAGTAACCATGATACGGTAACCATCTCCGACCCTTAATACAACGAGTTTCGTCTGAACGTATCTCAAAAGCCTTATCCATCCCTCGTACTCTCTCAATTTTACGATCTTTCTTTTCGAGGGCTTCATTTTGGGCTTTGAGTATCTTAGATGGTAAATCCGAATGAAGAGTCATAACTAATGACCTAACCCTAAGTGGTTGGATTCGTTCCTTACGGCTCAAAGCATCTGCTACTACGTTTGCTTTGCCAGGGTGGTAACAAATCTCACAATCATAATCAGCGAGCAGTTCTATCCATTGACGTAGTCTCCATATTCTTAGAGCGAACACCACTGCTCCTAATTCTAGATCGTGTTTAGTGCAATTTTCCTCATGTGGTTTGATTTGTCTTGATGCATAAGCGAGTACCTTATCTCTTTGCATCAATACAGCTCCAAGACCTCGACGCGAAGCATCACAGTAAACAACGAAATCGTTGTTTCCCTCTGGTAATGCTAAGATCGGAGCTTCACACAACTTTCTCTTCAAAAGTTGGAAAGCTGTCTCTTGGTCTTTTCCCCAGATAAATTTCCTATTTTTCTAAGTTAACTCAGTCAAAGGTTTTTAGCAATTTTTGAAAATCCCTCAGTAAACCTTTGATAATAGCATGCTAATCCTAAAAATTGTCGTATCTCAGTAGGATTTGTAGGATACGGCCAATTCTTAACTGCTGTAATTTTTGCAGGATCGACACGAAGTCCTTGTTTATCTATCAAGTGTCCGAGAAATTGCACGGTATTAATCCAAAATTCGCACTTAGAGAACTTTGCATAAAGTTTCTCTGTCTTAATTAATTCTAGGATTATTCTCAAATGTTGAGCGTGCTCTTCCTCGTTACGAGAATAGATAAGGATATCATCTATGAATACTATGTGATGAGGCGAAAAGTGTTACGCTTTTAAGGGGTCATTTAAGCCCTAAGTCGTAATAATTTGATCAAATATTGCCTCAAATCGTTCCTTTTATCATTTTTGGTACTTTGGAGAAGAAACCTGGAAAAGGAAGCATTTTGGACGTTTTTGGAGCATAAAAGTGAAGAAAGCGACAAAGTCTCAAATTATGCTGAAAACAGTAGCTGACGGCGTCACACATTACAAGGTGACGACGTCACTCTTTGATGAAGAGGTGGATATGAAGTTTGCACTTGACGAGCCAGAAAGATTTTTGGGCCGTCACGTGTTATTTCATCAAGGTGGTCACGTTTTAGGTTAAAGAGAGACGACCCAGAACAACTTAGAACCAGACGGCGTCAAGAGCGGATCTAGGCCATCATGAAACCCTAATCGCGGCGAGATGACGGCATCACGGGCATAAGGTGACGCCGTCAAGTTATAAAATCTATATATACTTTTCTATTTTCATGCACTTAGAGGATGAACTTTTGGTGTAACTTTAGGGATAAACCCTAGGTCGAATTTCACATACTTTTCAAGGGTTTTTCACCCTTGTTTCATCCATGCTTAATTAAAGATAATTCTTCCTTCAAATCAATCAATATGTCTATGTGTTGTTTGATTATATCTTATACTTGTCTTTACATTAACATGCTAGGCTAGGTTATCTTTGTGTTTGCTTATATGTAATGAAACCTGACTATTGATTATTGATTGATTGTTTGTTATTAATTGTTGTTGGATGAATGATATCAATGTTAGGCTTAAGAAAACTGGCTAACTTCCAATTGGTAACTTGCTTGAACGTCTTAAGAAACATGAATCGGATGTGTACTACGATTAATTGGTTGTGTTTAATGCATAAGTGACTACTAAGGAGGCCATGGTTTGGATACTTAACGTGTCGCCATAGGAAGAGGTAGAAGCTTATAGAGTCGGGGAAGGACGTACACAGCCCCACGACTAGTATTAAGGAATATAACCCGTCATCCATGCAATTGTAACAAACTAATCAATTAATGAAAGATAGCTAGGGAGTAGTGAAACCTAAGTAAACCCATTTTTCTCCATATAAGTTTTCCTCACATTTACTTTCTTGTTATTTTATTTTTATTGCATTTGTAGCTATTTGGGTTAGTTGATTAGCAACTAATTCCGCCCACTCCTTCAAAAACCGAGATTTTTACTGCTTTCATAAAATATAAAAATACAAAAAGAATCATCCCTCACCCTTAGACCTAATTAGAGTAGTTTTCAATCCTAATGAATACTGTTCCCTAAGTAGAATGATCAATCCCCCGGTACTTGCCACTACACTATACTACATCGGTCAGGTACACTGTCTGGTGGGGATTGCAAGCTTCTCAAGATCCCTTGAGAGGTAAAACCTTTTGCGTAGACGCAATCCACACGCATCAAGTTTTTGGCGCTGCTGCCTAGGAATAGTTAGTGTTTAGGTTGAATTTTTATTTTATTTAGGTCTACTCATTAGATTCCTATCTAGTGAGATTTTTGTTTTCTTTTTATTAGGTTTTATGTAGTCTATCTTTTCTTTGTGCTTTTGTTCGTAAAACTTTTCCATTGGTTATTCCGTTAGCCATTATGGAGAACGCGAATCCACCATGCTACCAACCACGAAATTCACCCACTCCAAATGACATCTTGATGTTCAAACAACATCAAGATGAACCTATCTATGATGCATGGACTCGTTTTAAATATTTACTCCAAAAAGTCCCTCATCATAGTTTCGATCTATGGTCCCAATTTGAAATATTTTACCATCGTGTCAACCACTATACCAAAATGGACATTGACCATGCCGCAGATGGGGACCTTTGGGGATTAAGTGCTGATGAAGCATGGGAAGCCATAGAGGATTGTGCCAAACTTGCTAAGAAGTTGGACAACCCAACAAACGTTGTTATGGATCAATTGATAACAAGTTTGAGGGAACAAGCAAGAAGTTTGTTTGGGGGATTAAAAGATTAGAGATGAGATACCTAGGTGCAATGAAAACTTAGGTAATCTAGACACAATGGTGGATGAGGTCACAAATCCAAGCCCACTGAGTACCCCACAAGTCCTATCATCATTTGAGGCATACACACTACCCGTGACTTACTTGGAAGAAGTAGAAGAGACTATAGGAACCCCAATAGAGGTAGAGCCCTTGGACCAAACACAACTAGAAGAAATAGGTTTGAATACTTGTAGTCATAACCTTTCTTTTAATTATATGGAAGTTCCTAGTTTTTAAGAACCGGAGCCTCAACCAAAACCGTTACCTAATCTTCAATCCTTGGATGAAAATTTAGGAATTGAAATAGGTCCCGATCCACCCATCAAAGCATATAGTACGGGTAGTTTTACGATGAAGGTAGTAGACTCTAAACCATGTGGAATGGAAGCCAATATAGGAGTGAACCATGAGCTTACATACTTACATCACCCATTCATGATTGATCATAAGAAACATTATGGGTTTAAACCGGGTTTATTAGGTAAAGATGGATTCCCAACTAGAAGTCTCTCGAAATTGATAGAAGATGATCCTTTTCTAGGAGAAAATTTCAATTCACCCATTAACCCAATTGAACTAGGTAAGGTTATGATGAAAGGAGTATAACCCTTTGAGCATACAATTCATCCCCCACTCTTTACTCACGTGGCGTACTCCTACCAAGTTGATGTGTATCGCTACTTTCAACCGCACTTAATCTTAAGTGTAGGGAAAACCTCCCCTATTTCTGTTAAATAAGGGTAGAGTCGGGCTCATGACTCGAACAAAAACAAGCGCTTCTTGGGAGGCAACCCAAGCTTTATTTGTTCTTTTGTTTGTTTATTTCATTTTATTTGCTTCCGTATGCATGTTTTATTTTTATTGTTTATGGTTCATGTTTCAAATTAATTAGTGAAAATGCTTTATTTTGTTTTTAACTTCGTCTTAACTACATATAAAGGTATTTTGTAAAAGATAAGTGTAAGGGAAATCCAAATTTGTTTATAAGAACAAAATTGAACATGAATCATAACAATATTAAATTAGCATACATATTAGTATTTGTTTGAGTCAAATGCTTGTATCGAATCATAATGAATATTTTGCAGGAATTCCAGGAATTAAGGTATAGGTTTTTCAAGAAATTTTCCGGAAAATAAACATAAGATTTCTATCAGAACACTCTGACGGTGTCAGGTGTAAAATTCTGGAAATTTTTTTTGCAAGTTTGTTTTTCTGCTGGAACCGTAATGTTTTATCAAATCTTTAACTTATAAATTCCAGGAATCTGCAAATATTCATTCCACAATGTTAGGAACACGTTTCACAGTTATATCAAGTCTCGGTTATTTGTAATAATTATAGGTTGCTTAGTATTATTTATATTTTATGTTTAAGTTACTAGCTTAGCCCAAAAGGCCCATTAGGCCTACAAGCACACGTTAAGCATGAATGGGAGAAGAGGGAGTGTTGCCCTACTTCCTCCCTATAAATACTACATGTATGGAACCTTGTAATATGTTGGTTATTTGATATCTTAAGCTATACCTTGTCAAATTCTCTCTTGAATATCATATAATCATCCATCTCCTTTTCTCATCTCATTTCTACTATTGTAATCTTACAAAATGGTGATCTAACAAGTGATATCAATCGCTAGAAGATCTTGTGTAGTGTTTAGTAGTGTTTTTGGATTTGAAATATTTTGTATTTTTTTTCTTCTATAGCTCGTTAAAATCAAAAGACCCATTTTTTTTTGTGTTTGTTTCTTGGATTTGTTCACACTCTTTTGTTTAAAATAGTGTTACCAATCTTTACAAACATAAAAGATTCAAACTTTTGATCATATCTAGCTATTAGAAAAAAAATTGTACTTTATAAATTTCTTCAAAATTTCAAAAACTTAAAGTTTGCAACTTTCTAATAGATTTTATGTTCTTTTGTATAAAAGTACAAGAATCTTGAATTTGCAAACAAGTTTTGGCAATCTTGTGATTTATTCGAAATTTTAGTGTTCATCCATTTTTCGAATTGACGGATTTTGTGGTTATTTGGAAGTTTTGGATTGACTCGGTGTTATATCTAACTTGTACAAGATAGTATAACACTTCGACTTTGGGATAATTTCTATTTTGTACAAAATAGAAATGTTGGTTTTCGAATTATTCTTATTTTTCGAATTGTCTGGAAAATTTCGAATAGAGGTTCTTTTTTCGAATTGACCCTGATATTTCGAAGTAACCTGAATATTTCGAATAGAGATCTATTTTTTGATTAGACCATTGTTTTTCGAATTGTGCTTAATACTTTGAATAGACCGGAATTTTTCGAATAGTGGCTCATTTTTCGAATAGACTGGAATTTTTTGAATAGTACATCAAATTTCGAATTGACCTTCATTTTTCGAATTGACCATCAAATTTAGAATAAGTGGACTTAACAACCAAGAACTTTCAACATCACTTAACTTACCAACACAACATAACACTTCACATAATCTACAAGATCCATTAACAAGATACAATCATGTCTCAACCACCATACTACAACCTTTATCAACAACAACCGTATCATCAGACACAACAATTTCGTCAACAACAACAGTATCAACATCAACAACCTCAACAACCTTATCAACACCCATATCAACATCATCATACGTTCTCGCAGCAACATCTCATGATACACCAACATCAACAAATACCTCAACATCAACCTTTTCCCATGCAACAACTCACTCCATCGTCTAAACAAACTCATTGGTTTGACCAAATATGTGAAGTCATCACTACTCAACAATCAAGGCATGAAGCAGGATCACTCGACACACCCCCAATGCTCACACCCGGTAATTATGTACAATGGGCAAGTCGTTTCTTCCGGTTTATTGAACTCAAGAAACCCCAAGGTAAATACATGAGAAAGGTAATCATTGAAGGTCCCTTTGAAACACCAACTACAACTGTAGCAGGTGATCCGAATGCTAATCCACCAAGACCTGGATCAATAGCCCCTGTTCCTGACAATCAACTCACTGCTGAACAACTACTTTATCGAGAGGCGGATGAATATGCTATGATCTACATTCTTCAAGGAATACCAAATCTGATTTTTTGAAGTGTTGATGCTCAGAAAACAGCAAAGGCTATGTGGGAACATGTTCATCTCTTAATGGAACGCACTAAACTAAATCAAAAGGACATGGAATACACACACTTCATGATTGAACCAATGGAATCACTTGAGTCGTATTACCATTGCTACACAAACATCATTAACGACCTTGACAGACACAATATCATCTTACCAAAGATTTCCATCAACACTAAGTTTCTAGGATGTCTCGGTCCTGATTGGCAGAAGTATGTGACGTTTGTTCGCCAAGCAAAAAATCTTCATGATACACCATATGGTTTGTTGTATGACTATCTGAAGCTCCATCAACATGAAGTGGACAAAGATCGAGCTCTACGAGGAAATTACTCACCGCCTCCAACTCCAAACTCTTTGTCGCTCGTTGCTTAATCCCATGTTGCTCCTCCGCCATTGTCAAACCATGCTTATCCTCAAGAACAGAATTATCTTAGCTACCCTCATCAGAACTAATCTCCTCAATATTCCTCTTATGATTCGACAATGCAACCACATGCAAATCACTTTGCATCTTATGACAACAGTGACACCTTGTACAACAATAACACTGCTAATGATGATGACGACGAGGACTTCAACAACTTGAATCAAGGAATTGCAGTCATTGCTCGCACTTTCAGCAAATTCTCAAACAAGTCCAACAATCGTCTTCGCACATCTTCAAACACAAGGAATCAAGCTGTCATTCAAGATGGTTGAGTTGAAATACCGAATCGTAACAGTGGAAGATTTGGATCAGGTGGATATATGGGTAACTCAAGTACTGGACAAAGGTTTAATAACAGTGGGGGATTTAGGAACAATGCTGGTGTCCCTCAGAAAAAGGCTGAAATTGTTGAAATTGGGAATAATGAATCAGGGAACACAATCATCAGATGCTACAACTGTAATGGGATAGGTCACTTGGCAACTGCATGTCCTTCGCCAAGAACTCAAGGCAGTAAGTATCACAAGCAGACATTACTTCTGGCTCTTAAAGATGAAGCACGCGGAAACGTCAATGCTAAGGATAATAGCTTCATGGCCAATGCACATTCTGATGATGACATGGAAGATCTTGAAGCTAATGCTGCTGTTATGCTCATGGCCAACATGCAGGAACTCCATGTGAGCGATACTGGCCCAATGTATGACACTGATGGTCTGTCTCAGGTATCCGATCTTACCACATGCCTGATACATGAAATTGCTTCCCCATCTGCATCTGCATCTGATAAGGAACAAGTTGTTCAAAATGAATCATTGTTATCTGCACAACAGAATAATCAAAATGAACACAGTGGTTACATTTGACGATTATGATCAACTTAACCCAGTTGTCACATTTGATGATTCAATTGCTTCATTTGCCAACGATAACAATGATCAACTTGAACAACTAGAACCTATGACTGATCCAGATTCAGAACTTAAGACCTTACTCATGACCAGTCAAACCCAAAACATTAAATGTCAAGAGCTTAATTAATGCTAGATTAAAAGAGAGAAATGCATTATTAACTAGGGATCTTGAGTGCTGTAAAGTACAACTCAAAAATTCTGAAACAAGAGTTAATCCGGAAAAAAGTTTTAAAGTTGCTTTTCAAAAATCTTATCTTAAAGAACAAGTGTTAGAACATCAAATTCGCATGATAACTGAATCTAACAACAACTTGACTTCAAAATTAGAACAACAAGCGTTTGCACACAAGCAACAAATTGCACATCTCAATAAAGTCATTTCAAATACAGAAACTGAGTTGTCAAATTGTCAAGCTGATTTCAAAGAACATAAACAAAAGTCAAGGGAAAAAGTTAAGTCATACATAGATGAGATTGTTGAATTGGAACGCAAACTTAAAGAGTTTCAAAGTGTCGTGTATAAAACTGGTAATTTAGTCACAATGATACAAAAGTTCACTGTAAAACAAACAAACAATGGACTGGCTTTGCCATCGGGAGTGAGGCACCATGTTTTTACACACAGCACTCAAAGAGATTCCGAAGTTATATAGTGCTGACCATTTCTTTGATGATGAAATTGTACGTATTGTTGTATATGATTGTGAGGAAGAAGAGGAACAAGAAGAAGAGAGTCGATCAAAAATGAAAAACGTTGAATATAATATACCTTTTGACTATTCTAAAATGCCTGCCATAAATGAGACTTTTATTCCTCAAAAAGATAAATCTGAACAACCATGGTTTATTCTGAAAGCTCATGATTCTACTTCCAACGTAGTTCCTGTCAAACCAGTGGTGCAAATAAATGGTCCTTTGCCAAGTAATGAAAAACTTCAACCTCTTCCTACTCGTTGTCTTGTACTTCGGTACTTTGACACGTTCAAGGAAGATATTGAATTTTTAGAACAAGCGATTGAACGCAACTCCAAAATAACAGTTTTCACTTTTCTTTCTCCTCACAAAAAAGAAAAGAGGGAAGTGTTTCAAAAACAATTTTTACCTTACATTCAACATTTTACGGTTATGTGCTAACCTCTGGGAACAGGAACTTCAAAAAGAAGTAAAATCCATGATGAATGTTTTTCAAGCAACTGAACAATCGATTTCAAGGCATAAACGTAGAAACAAAGTTTTACAAAATGAAGCAGATCAACTCTTGGAAAATGTTCTCAATGCTGATATTATATCTGTGGTTATGAATTCTCTTTATGANACGTTGAATATAATATACCTTTTGACTATTCTAAAATGCCTGCCATAAATGAGACTTTTATTCCTCAAAAAGATAAATCTGAACAACCATGGTTTATTCTGAAAGCTCATGATTCTACTTCCAACGTAGTTCCTGTCAAACCAGTGGTGCAAATAAATGGTCCTTTGCCAAGTAATGAAAAACTTCAACCTCTTCCTACTCGTTGTCTTGTACTTCGGTACTTTGACACGTTCAAGGAAGATATTGAATTTTTAGAACAAGCGATTGAACGCAACTCCAAAATAACAGTTTTCACTTTTCTTTCTCCTCACAAAAAAGAAAAGAGGGAAGTGTTTCAAAAACAATTTTTACCTTACATTCAACATTTTACGGTTATGTGCTAACCTCTGGGAACAGGAACTTCAAAAAGAAGTAAAATCCATGATGAATGTTTTTCAAGCAACTGAACAATCGATTTCAAGGCATAAACGTAGAAACAAAGTTTTACAAAATGAAGCAGATCAACTCTTGGAAAATGTTCTCAATGCTGATATTATATCTGTGGTTATGAATTCTCTTTATGAATCTGGTACTTCTATGCTTGTTGATGATCACTGTGATGATATTGAATTGTTGTCTAAACAAGTTGAGACATTAAAGAGTAAAAACGAGAAACTTGTAAAACACAATGATGATGTGCAAAACAAACTTTCAAACGAGATTTTTCAACTGAACAAAAAGCTTGAATGGTGTCAAAACCAAAGTCTTAATTTCGAATTGGAATTGTAAAATCTTAAATCTTCAACATCCTTTCACAATGAAAATGAGGAACTAAAAAATCAAATTTCCAAATATGAAAAGGATATTGTTGAATTGCAAGAAGAAACCGAGTATTGGCAACAAAGTCGAAAAATTAATTTTATTCAAATAACAAGCTTAACAGTGAAATCCAAGACAAACAGCACATCATCATTGAGTTAAAAGAGAAAATAAAAGCACTTGAGAAAGGAAAGTTTGTCCACACAAGTGTAGTTGCACCAGGAATGTACAAATTAGACATTACCACTGCAGAAACACCTACTCAGAATTCTATTTTGGATCCTTCCACTTCTACAGGAATAGTTGCCACTACTAGCATTAGCAGATCCAAGCATAAGCGTAACAAATGGAAGAATAGGATTTTGTAACGTAGAAGAGCAAAACTAGAAGCCTCTGAAGTAGAAGACCACCTTAGGACTTTGAATAATAATGATGTTGCACTTGATTTAGATTCTGATTTGGCAAATTGTAATCGTAATCTTTATGTAACGAATGATGAACCTTTAAATGTTTTGAATGTTAATGCTTCATGTGTGTTTTGTCGTAAAAGTATGTTATCTGGTGATCATGCCAAATGTGTAGCGAATTCTCTTTTATCTCGTCATAAGAAACGTACATCTGGCAGAAAATCTAGGCCCACTAAAGCTTCTAAATCTGTGCTAGGACTTAACCCAAGTGTAGTTTCTAAAAATGATGTAGTCACCCCCGTAGTTGCGAACAATACTCCTAGGAACATGAAATCACTTAGCGAATTTACTAAGAAGAAGCACAAACTAGTTGGAATTGGCAACTTGGTTACAAAGGACACATAACTTTAAATGGATTCCTAAAATTGTTAATGTGTGTGCTTCTAATCCAACGGAACCCAAAACTTCTTTGGGTTCCACCCTTACCATTGTTCCATCATTGTCTCCTTCGTGTGATGCAGGTGGTTTAAATTGTTCTCTGGATTGTTGATAGCGGATGCACCCGACACATGACAAGCAATCTCAAACTGTTAAGAAACTTTGTCTCAAAGTTCATTGGTACTGTCAGATTTGGGAAAGATCATTTCGTTGCTATTATGGGTTATGGGGACTATGTTTGTGGGAACATCGAAATTAGTCGTGTGTATTATGTCGAAGGTCTCGGGCACAATCTTCTCAGTCGGTCAATTCTGTGATGGGGACTTGGAAGTAGCATTTAGAGAGAAAACTTGTTTTGTTCGTGATTTACAAGGAAATGATCTTATGTCAGGCACAAAAGGAAACAATCTTTATACAATCTCAATGACAGACATGATTGCTTATTCTCCTATATGTCTACTTTCCAAAGCTGAATCAACAAAATCCTGGTTATGGCATAAACGAATGTCTCATCTTAACTTCAAAACTATTGTTAGGACCTAAGTTTATCAACATTTTATCAAGTCTCGGTTATTTCAGAATATTTAATAGGTTGCTAGTTTATCTAAGTTAATCATGTAATCATTTAGAGTCCAAGAAACGTCCAATGGGCCTGAAATCCCACGAATAGAACAAGATAAGGAAGAGAGGAGTGTTGCCCTACTCTTCACCTATAAATAGGACTCTTGTGTTAACATGTAACTTGTTGGTTATTTCATTACATAAAGAAACTCTTGCACTTTTATTCTTCTCATTTGGTCTAATCAACCAAACTCTATTTCTCATCTTATTTCTATCAAATCATTACTTGTGTTTACAATATGGTGACCTAACAAGTGGTATCAATCGCTAGAAGAAGGTGTATGTTTTGTTTTTTGTTCCTAACGATTCATAAACTCCTTTTTAATAGTTATTTTATTAAAGAAAAGCTTGCAACTTTCTTGTTTGTTTCGTGTTTCTATCACATCTTTGTCCTCAAACTTGTGTTACAAACTCAAAACAACCAACAAAGTTTCAAATTTTTTTTAAAAATTTAAGATTCGTACTTTTTGTACTATTTTTTGAAAATTTTCAAATTTTTGAAAAGTGGTTCAAATTTGTAACTTTCTTTAAGATTTCATCATTTTAAGGTTAGTTGTACAAGAATCTTGGATTAAAAACATGTTTTTGGATTGCTTTTAACAAAAACAAAAATCTGCCCATTATCGAGAACCTTAAACCCATTTCTTTCGAGATCTTTGGTTATTGCTCCTAAGGTGTTTCCGTTGCTTACTCAGTGCTATTCTCTCTTGTATAAGAAAGAAAACACTTCGACTCGTTGGATATTGTCGAGCTTGTATAATCTTGATAATTTTGGAAATTTTTTCGAAAATATTGAAAACTTTCGAGATCTTTTTCAAACTTTTCGAAATATTTCTGTTTTCGAGATCTTTCGAAACTTTCGAAATCTTTTCTAATTTTTTCGAGAACTTTGCTTATTTCCATAAACTTGAAGTTTTCGAATTTTTTTTCAAAATTTCTCGATAATTGAACATTTTCGAGAAACTTTAAATTTTTCGAGAACTTTGACATTTTTTCGAGATCTTTGGCCTTTGACTTTTTTTTGAGATATTCTTCAACAAAGTTTCGAGAACACACTTGGGAAAGTTTTCGAGGATTGGCATAACACTTATACCTTCTACAAGATCCATCTACAGACAAGTCTTTCATCATGTCTCAACCACCGTACTACAACTTTCATCATCAGCAACCCTATCATCAGACACAATTGTTTCGTCAACAACAACAACAATATCAACAACAACAACCTCAACAATCATATCCNGAGAACACACTTGGGAAAGTTTTCGAGGATTGGCATAACACTTATACCTTCTACAAGATCCATCTACAGACAAGTCTTTCATCATGTCTCAACCACCGTACTACAACTTTCATCATCAGCAACCCTATCATCAGACACAATTGTTTCGTCAACAACAACAACAATATCAACAACAACAACCTCAACAATCATATCCATATCATCAAATGGTCTTTCAACAACATGTCATGATGCATCAACATCAACAACTGCCTCAACCTCCACAATTTCCAATGCAACGAATCACTCAACCGTCGAAACAAACTCATTGGTTTGACGAAATGTGTGAAGTCATCACTACTCAACAACCAAGACATGAAGCAGGTTCACTTGACACACCACCTATGCTCACACCCGGTAATTATGTTCAATGGTCAAGTCGATTCCTAAGATTTCTTGAACTCAAGAAACCACATGGCAAATACATGAGACAAGTTATCACTGAAGGTCCATTTGTAACACCGACTAACTTTATCCCTGGTAATCCTAATGCTGATCCACCCATACCGGATTCACAAAGACCTCTTACTAATGCTCAACTTACTGCTTAACAAATACTTCACAAAGAAGCAGATGAATATGCCATGATTTACATTCTTCAAGGCATACCTAATCCGATCTTTCGCAGTGTTGATGCTCAGAAAACAACTAAGGCTATGTGAGAACATGTCCATCTCCTAATGGAAGGAACTCAATTGAATCAGGAGGACATGGAGTCAAAACTTTACATGGAATACATACATTTCATGATTGAGCCAATGGAATCACTTGAGTCATATTATCACCGCTTCACGAACATCATTAATGACCTCGACAGACACAATATCATCTTACCAAAGATTGCTATAAATACGAAGTTCTTAGGATGTCTCGGTCCTGATTGGCAGAAGTATGTGACATTTGTTCGACAAGCAAGGAACCTTCATGAAACACCATATGGTTTGTTGTATGACTATCTGAAACATCATCAACATGAAGTTGACAATGATCGCGCTCTCAGAGGAAATTACTCACAGCCCCCACCTACAAACTCTTTGGCGCTTGTTGTTCAATTACATGTTCTGACTCCACCATTACAACACAATGTTTATCATCCAGAACATGCTTATCTCCACAACCCATA
Source organism: Artemisia annua (assembly GCA_014162995.1). NCBI lineage: Eukaryota > Viridiplantae > Streptophyta > Magnoliopsida > Asterales > Asteraceae > Artemisia > Artemisia annua. The sequence goes on from LBNU01022448.1 coordinate 15,672, forward strand.
TCAGTATTCATCTTATGATTCCACAATGCACCCTCCTGCAAATCAATTTGCCTCATATGACAACAATGACACCTTGTCTTCACAACATACTGCTAATGATGACGATGATGATGAGGACTTTAACAGTCTCAACCAAGGAATTGCACTCATTGCTCGTGCTTTCAGCAAATTCTCAAACAAGTCCAACAATCGTCTTCGTACATCTTCAAACACAAGGAATCAAGCTGTCATTCACGATGGTCGCGTTGAAATTCAGAATCGTAACAGTAGTAGATTTGGATCGGGTGGTTATATAGGTAACTCCAATTCTGGACAACGGTTTAACAACAATGGAGGATTCAGGAACAATGGTGGTGTCCCTCAGAAAAAAGGCAGAGATTGTTGATACAGGGAATACTGAATCGGGTAATACAGTCATCAGATGCTATAACTGCAATGGAATAGGTCACTTGGCAACTGCATGTCCATCACCAAGAACTCAAGGCAGTAAGTATCACAAGCAGGCATTACTCCTTGCTCTCAAAGATGAAGCCCACAGCAATACGAATGCCAATGACAGCAGCTTCATGACTAATGCACATTCCGATGATGACATGGAAGATCTAGAAGCTGCTGTTATGCTGATGGCCAACATGCATGAACTCTACATAAGTGACTCGGTCCCAGTTTATGACACCGATGGTCTTTCTTAGGTAACTGATCTTAACTCATGCCTCATACATGAAATTGCCTCCTCATCTGCATCTGCATCTGCATCTAACAAGGAACAAGGCGTTCAAAATGATTCATTGTTATCTACACACACGAATACTCAAATGCACACAAAAGTTATATTTGATGATTATCAAATTAACCCGGTTGTCACATTTGATGATTCAGATAATGAAACTGTCTATGATAACAATGCTCATGCTGAACATCTTGATCCTTCGTCTGGTCCAGATTCAGAACTTCAGTCCCTTCTCATGACTAGTCAATCTCAAAATATTAAATGTCAAGAGCTTAATGCTA
>LBNU01022448.1:19614-41600 GCA_014162995.1 Artemisia annua
CCTCATACAAAGCAATTACAGCTGTGAGCACTATTTCAAAACCTCTTCAATTGCTCCATATGGATCTCTTTCGTCCAATTCAAGTAAGAAGTATTGATCATAAGTACTTCTGTTTGGTAATCACTGATGATTATAGCAGGTTTTGTTGGGTATTCTTTTTGAAAACTAAAGATGAAACATCTCATATTTTAAAAGAATTTGTTACCCTTGTTGAAAACCAGCTAAATAATAAGGTTAAATGTATAAGGTGTGATAATGGGACAGAGTTCAAAAATGCTGTTTTAATAGAGCTTTGTAACTCTAAAGGGATAAAAAGGGACTATAGTAATCCAAGAACCCCACAACAAAATGGGTTGCTGAAAGAAAGAATAGGAGCTTAATAGAGGCTGCAAGATCAATGCTTGTAGACTCTAAGTTACCCACAATGTTCTGGACTGAAGCAGTAAGTATTGCTTGTTATGTTTTGAACAGGGTTTCTATCACTAGACCTCATTTCAAGACACCTTATGAACTTCTCACTAGGAAAGTTCCTTCTATTCATTACCTTAAACCTTTTGGATGTCAAGTGACCATTTTCTACACTAGTAATCCACTTGGGAAATTTGATGGAAAAGCTGATGAGGGGTACATAGTGGGATATTCAGCTCATAGTAAGGCTTATACGGTATATAATCTAAATGCTAAAAGAATAGAGGAGACTCTTAACCTGAGATATCTAGAAGAAAAGACTAATGTTCAGGGTCAAGGTCATGCTTGGTATTTTGACCTGGATTACTTAACAGATTATTTGGGTTATACTAGATTTGTTGCTAACCAATCTGCAGGTACACAAGAATCTCCCTCTAACAATGCAGGTGTCCTAGATGATGACTCAAAAGATGAGTCTGAGCTTGATGAACAAACCATTGTTGTACCTTCATTTCCTCCTAACCAGTTTGCAGGTAATGGTGCAAAAGATTCTCCTGATGAGAATGAAGAAGAGTCACAATATGCAGAGGAACTAGCTAAACTCAAGAAGCAAGAGCTTGCAGCCACTCAAGAAGCTGAGAGGCTTGGTGAGAAGTTTGCAAAAGATGCTGAAGCACTCCTTCGACAATCAGCACTAGCAGTTAGTGGAAACCTAGAAACTGCTGATCGTTCTTCTGACAGTTCCCCTGTTTCTCCTGACATCACCATATCTGCTGACAATACTGCTGCATGTACTCCCATTTCTACCAAGGTGTCTACAGACTTTGGAGAACCGTATACCAGATTTCCAAGTCCTTCAGATCTTGGTATTCACCAACCCAAAGCTGGCATCTTCACCTCATTTTCCTATGACAGTGTTTTTGAACCCACAATGACCAATCTTGATACCACAATTGCTGTCAAACCCAATGCAACAAAAAGGATCAACATTCTACATCCACAGGAAAATATTATTGGTGATCCTCAATATCCTGTTAGAACTAGAAGCTCAGTGAAGCAAACTAAGTATGGAGAAGTTGCTTTCATTTCCTATGTCTCAAATCAACAAAGAGACAATCACACAGACTTTCACCATTGTCTGTTTGCTTGTTTCCTTTCTCAAATGGAACCAACCAGTGTCCCACAAGCTCTTCCAGATGCAAGTTAGCTTGAAGCAATGCAAGATGAAATGCTNTGGTAGCGTGATGGGGATGTTTCATTAAAGTTAAGTCGGGCTTGTAGGCTCTGGCTTGACCTTCTTCTTGCCTCCTCTTGCATGAGGTTAGTTAAGGTTTCGTAATTTTGAGCTACAAAATTACTTAGCGTTAACTTAGGCATGTCCTCCTCCAGCGCAACGATTTCTGCTTCCGTATTAGGTCCCCTATCCCGGTTTGGCGTGCCTGGAGGCACAGTGTTGTCCACGTTAGGTGCCGTTTGATGGGGAGTATTGAAGAGGGTGCGCTGAAGTTCTTCAGTGCTCGGGACCACCGTAGTGGTCTGGGTAGTCCCTGCGGGCAGTTCTACCGTTGACAGAATTAGGGTTGGTCCCGATGCTTGATGGCCAGGCACGTTGGTTGTCCCAGAGGCTTGCCTAGAGCCTGAATCTTGGTGGTTCTTTCTTGTGGGGTCACCATGTGTTTTTTCCAACTGCGGAGTCCGTTGGCCTGAGTTTTTGTGTTTCGTCATCCTAGTTCTTAGTGTAGGGTCCCACGGATGGCGCCACTTGTTGATACAAAAGTTGGGCGTTCCTTGTTTGGGTTCCTGTTCTCGTACCAATTAGATCTTAATGCTTTGAGACCTGCGCACTAAGAAAACAAACAGACACCGTTAGGCTTATCGAGGGATTGTTTCCCCCTATTATCCTCCGGCGTGAGAGTAAGTAATCGATTTAGGGTTGTGAAGAATTAGGGTTGTAAGTCGTACCTTTGACGAGAGCTATGATGCCCTATATATACACANGGTTCCTGTTCTCGTACCAATTAGATCTTAATGCTTTGAGACCTGCGCACTAAGAAAACAAACAGACACCGTTAGGCTTATCGAGGGATTGTTTCCCCCTATTATCCTCCGGCGTGAGAGTAAGTAATCGATTTAGGGTTGTGAAGAATTAGGGTTGTAAGTCGTACCTTTGACGAGAGCTATGATGCCCTATATATACATACGGAACCGATAAGGTTTCGTGTTCCTCACTCTTCGGTGTATCCACCGATATCGGATATTTGATATATATCTCCTTATTTAGGAGATATTGTAACACCCCAACCCGACAAGGGCTAAAGTGTCACATTCATGGTGTCAATCAGAACAAACACAAGCATAAACTATAATAATACAAATGGATACAAGAGTTACAAAAGGTTCCATGATAAAGGAATACAATAACAGAACTAAGTACAAAATGACTAATCTAAAGCATCTTTAGAACCACTATTAACTCATCAAGCAATTCCTCTCTAAAAGCTCCTATTTGCACTCTTCACCCATAACCCAGCTTCCTTCTAAAACCTGCCGCGGGAGAAAGAAAATGCGGCTGAGCTTAAAAAGCCCAGTGAACAGATATAACAACAAAGTAATATGGAACAGAAATGAATACTGAATAAGGTATAAAGGGAATAACAGAATGTAATCAAAGGTAAGTATGAAATAGTAATAAGAGGTAAGGTAAGGGTTAGCCATCAACCACGAGCCCAGAAACAGATATAATGCCTTCATAATAATGCCTTCATAATAATGCCTTCATCATAATCATAATCATAGTCATAATCACACATAAAGTAGNGCCCAGAACAGATCAGATAATATCAGTCGCAGACTCATATGCAATCCAGAGGGGAGGCCTCAGAATATCAGATGTAAACAGAGGGGTGACCTCAATGGGTTGTGAAGGACGTGTATTGCACACACAGTCGCATTCACCAGATAACAGATAATAATAACAGATATCAGATAACAGATAACAGATAACAGATAACAGACCTGGGATGCATCCATTCGCCCCTTACCCATTCACGTGCAGACCATAATCAAAGGGACGGTGTGAGAAATCACTCACCCATACATGAGTCATGTCAAAGGTGCATCAATGACACGGACATGGAACCCCCATGCCTAGTGATAGCCTGGGTTTCATACTGAATAGGTCAATGTTAAATTTTAAAAGGTTTTGATTTCATATCAGAATTTTAAAAGCCCAGATAACAGAATTTCAGATTTTCAGATCATATCAGATATATATTAACAGATGGGTCATTTCATAAATCAGAGGTTAAATTTTAGAAAGGTCCATAAACCAGAAAGATTTTGAAATCAAAAGTTCATCATTTGAAAAAGTTTATAAATCAGTAGTTGATCTTTAAAAGAGTTTAAGTTTTACAAAACAGGTTTTAGTTTCCAAGTTCAGATAACAGATGATCAGATAATAATTTCACACAGAAAAGGGAACATAACAGTGGCATAGAGAATCCTAAACAGATGAACGGTAAAAAGGAAAGGAGAGAAACCAGAGGGAACCTTTACTAAAAAGGTCAGAATATTTGTACCTCAACCAGACGACAAAGCAGACACAAGAAAACATCAGACAGAAATAGGAACTCCTCCTTCTTCACAGAACCTAGACGGATTAGAAGTCGAGAATTATTCAATAGTTCATTTTAAATCAGATTACTCCTTTTTAGGTTATCTTTTCATTTTTAGAAACTTTCCAGATTTAGCAACTTTCCATATTTAGTAACTCTCCAGATTTAGTAGGTTTCCAGAATTAGTAAGTTTCCATTGTTAGAAAGTTTCCATAAATAGCAGTTTTCCAAAGTAGGCAAGTTTCCACTTATTAACACATTCTTATAAGTTAGTTGTAACATTTTATCAAGTTTCATGGCCTCATGTATTACAGATTTCCTTTTACAGACATTTTCTGAGATTAGGGTTTCGTTAGATCACCGAACATGTTTTAGGTTTAAAAGTGTAAATTTCACAAGTTGAAAGGTCACAGATGATCACATTCACATTATAACATACCAACTTAAGTCAAGAAAGTCAAACATGCACTTATTACACTTTACACCCTTAAGTTTACAAAGTTACCATATTAGGCCTTTTAATTATCTCATTTACATATTTAATCCTTAACAATTATAATCATTACATAAGCATCACAACTATTCAAAAATGTCATGATCAGTCCCTACATCATGTTTATGTCGAATTACACATGTCACATCCATATTTACATTTTTAGTCTCTCTAGTTATAATATTTACAATATAAACCTTTTAATTATCTAATTAACATGTAAATCACATAATAAATCAATTAACCACATAAGTCCATCAAGTATCACAAAATTACCATTTTAGTCCCTTACCATTAATTTAAACCAAAATTAGGTATTTACATAATTAGTCCCTTAGGTTTCCAAATTAACAAAATAATCCTTAGCAATTTAATTTCAACATTTTAGCCCCTCAATTTCCAATATTTACACAATTTATCCTCCACATTAAAACATGTATGAAACACCCTCAATTAAAATAATTTACAAAACAGGCCCCTCTAGTTTATTAATTTCAAATCGAATTACATAATTAACCAAAATGACAATTTAAATCCAATACTTACAAAATATGCATCTTAGGTCCTTATAGTTATTTTTCCCATTAATATAATGTATTTAGAAGAGTTACAAAAATGGTCCCATACTTTCATAAATTACAAAACAACCCCTTAACATTATTTATTTCAAATCGGTTTTGAGCAAAAATCCAATTCATAAGCCATAATTTTTCCCAAACCCTAAAATAATTATTATAGAATAATTACATTTATTAGGAACCACAAAAATTATGAAAACCCTAATATTTGGTAAAGAACCCTTTTTCCTACATTATCTCTTTTTGCTGATTTTACACAATTCCACACTAGATGATTTTAAGCCTCAAACAATTCAACCACAATTTTTAAAGGTAGCATATATATCGTAGAAGTCCATAAAAATCAGATCTCAAATCACAAAATTCATTTAGGCCGATTTATCCATTTTGCATGAAATTAGGGTTTTAGTTAGGATTAATTTCGTATGGCCAATTTAACATGCATGGATTGAATTTAACAATTTATACAGATCATATAGAGTATAGAGAGTGATAAAAAATACCCCAAAGTGCTGGATCAAAAGGAACAAGGCTGTGTGATTTTATGCTTCTCGGCTAGGGTTTTTCGACACAAATAAACCAATTTCTGGAACCCGAGCAATCCACCACCTTAACCAGTATTTTTCCCACCTTCCTTAGGGTAGAACAAGTCCAAGAAAAATAGCCAAGATCTTCAGAAACTTTTGGAGCCGTCACTTTTGATTTTAGGGTTTGTTTTGGTGTAAAAATGATTTTGGGAAGTATATAGGGAATTGGGACTGATATTGGCCGATTTTATGGGGCTAAGAGTGAGAGGAAATCAGAAAAATAGCCTTCCTAGTTTATCTTGTAATTATCTCTTTATTTTCATAATTTAGGAACAATTTTTAATACATTTTGGGCTTATAAATGTTAATTAGGCATACCACACATTTTATTCAAGTTCTAGATATATTAAATGTCCCAAAAAAATTAATAATTATCATTTGTTAAAGTTTTACAAGTGTTTGGGATTTTATTTGTATTTTATTTAAGCTTTTATTTAGTTTTTAAATTACAAGGGCATTTTGGTCATTTTGCAAAGTTTTAAATTTCAGGTATTACAACTTCTTCCCTCTTAAAAGAAAATTTCGTCTGCGAAATTTAAAGTTGCAAGGTCAGACGGAGTCGTAGCAGATTACAAAAGATCCTCGTAGATATCTTCACGCTCAGGGATGTTCTCCCAACAGAATCTTCCAAGTACAATTAGTTTCTCATGACTCAATCCAGATAAAAACAAAAGTTTAGGATCGTATCAAAAACGCTCGGATTGCAAAATAGCTCTCAAGGTGAGATTATCCCTTGGTGTACAAAATAGACGCTCAGAAACTTCATGACCGCAGAAGTAACGTACGAGTCCCCAAAACAATAGTGATAGAAAATATTTAACAATCGGAATTTATGGTAGAGAGTTCAAAATTGTTCAGAACGCCAAATGCGAGACATAGAAGGACAGTCGTCAGCATCTTGAATGCTCAAACAACCAATTCCATATCAGAATAAAATCGAAGTTAACATTCCAAAGAAATACAGATCAACATAACAAAGCTTATCGTTCAAAATTGAGGAAAACATTCTTATACTCGTGGTTAAATACCACAAGACTCATCATCAGAACAGAAGTGATAAGGCAAAATCAAATAACATCAGAAGACTTGCAGATGCTTATCAAAGCAAGAGAAAATTCACAGAATGTACATCATCGTCATAGAGATTCTCAAAATGCCCGAAGAGGCATCAAAAATGGTTAACAGATGAATCAGAGGTCAAGAGCGGAATTAGAAGATAAGTATCAAATAGTGTCAGACATTTCTACATAATTCTCAATATCTTCAACACTTAGGGGGTTACAAATCTTTAGGTGGTGCAAAACGAAAGTTTTCAAATCTCTAGACAATGATCTTAACAGGATCAACCAAAAGAAAGGCACGAATCAGAGTGATGCGGAAGCAATGTTACTACTAAGACGCCCTAGTCTACCCATTCCTCACCGGTAATAACTTAGGTTGTTAAAGGGAACTCTTAAAGTAAAATATCAGAGTCGTTTTGTGAGCGCCTACAGTGGAAACTGAATGGTCCAAAACTCACAGGTTCAGGTTTATGTATTACAAGTCGTCAACCTGGCTCTGATACCATAATTGTAACACCCCAACCCGACAAGGGCTAAAGTGTCACATTCATGGTGTCAATCAGAACAAAACGAATCAGAGTGAATTGGGTCAAACCAATGCAACATATAACAGATGATGCTAGGTGAACCTTATCAAAATTACATATTGAACATAGACAAAAATCTGATCAAATGACGAGATTCAAACATTAGAGAGGTTTACAATGAAGCTTAAGATTTATAACAGATATACAGATGTTGGCAGAATGAAAATCAGAGTTTCAGACTTATTCAGATTTCTAACGGACAAGGACAAAATAAACATGGGTAGAAAGAATTCAGAGTCTCACTAATCGCCGATAATTCAGATGAGGTATCAGAACTTCTAAGGTTTAAAGGCACTCCTCGGATATCCTATGACCACAATGAGTGCACATTATATGGTGTAGGTATTATCACATTGATCAGGCGTCATAATACGAGCACCACATAATTATGCCCTCATGATGATCATACTTTATCTCGAGTCGTGAACAAGCTACTTATTCTTAGTCCACTTAGTACTTCTACAGTCCAGAGATCAACAGAATCAGACATCATAACCTAGAGGAAAAACAAATGCTCATAAGGGTAATGGAAATCCCAGAATTTCTAACAGAAGTAACGTATTGCGTTCAAGAATATAGATCTTCACAATTTGCCAGAATTCTCAAAACGAGGCCAATATCAAGAAACCTAAAATGAACACGGAACTGAGATGTTTCTAGAGAATTTAAAATCTTTAAAGGATTTTATTACCAGATCACAAGACTTAAGTGGGTCAACGAGAGTGAAAATTCATTGTCGACTTCTTCCTCGCATAATCAGTTCATCCAAACCTAGAGGTTTACTTCAATTTCTGCCCATTCAAAATATATGATCTCCAATCCCTTCATATCCGATTAATCTACCTTCATCCTTCTATCAACCTGGGAGTGATCAAAATCATGAGCTTGAGTCTGGTTCATCATTCCTTCTGCAGTCTCTCTGTGGTGGGGTAATGTGAACTTCTGGCACGATCTTGAATTCTACATCATCCAGTCTGCTTCCACTCTCAATTCATTTTAGTACAACCAAGATGAATAGGGAAGCGAGACTGCATGTCTTCATCAGCTCCGGGTCCGCCATCTTGACTAGATTTTGTCCTCTGCTCGCCAGCACTTCTGCTCTGTAGGGATCGTCTTACTCTTCGGGGTAACCACTTCTGTTGTCAATTCCAGCTCATGCAGTGAACAACATTCTCATACGTTGTAGTTGACTTGATGAATAAACAATCATCTTCCCGCGATGTCTACGTTCATGACCGAGTCTCTCTTAGAAGCGTTCCAAGTAAGGTACCACTTGCGGGTGCGAAAGCATATCTCTATTTCATCTTTTCCAGAACTCCATTTTCAAACAGACTGAGCTGTCCCTTTCTGTTCACGAATTTATTAACAGTAACGCAACTTGTAAGAACCTTCCGATTTTCCTACATGGTTCAGAAGATTTCGGCTTCTCAATTCTGTTGTCGGGGTTTAAAGCAATATCCTCAATTGAGGACACCGTTGCCTCAACATACCTCAGACTTCTGGGATATACAACGGATTGTCAAATTTCTAACAACTTGCGCAATTGATTCTCATGTTCTTCCTTGTTTCTAAACGTACTAATGAGTCATACAATGACCATTTGTCTAAACATTCGAGAAACATAAATTCCATTTGATGCATAAGAATAGTTGACAATTTAGCCAATACAATTGGCATCATCAGGGTTCGCAATAATGAGTACAAAGGTAGCTTCAGAATCACTTCTCATTACCTTCCTTCTTCATAACAACTGCAATACTTTACGGAGGTTATCCTTGATTATTTAACCCATTTCTTAGAAGTTCCTGAGGTTGCTTCTTCAGTCCATCAAATGTAATCAGATCGCTGAGTTTCAAAGGTAGACTAAATCAATTATTAATACGCGGAAAGGATTAATGATTTCGGATAGTGATTTAGTTAGGTTCACGATAGTCGATACACCACCATATATTTCTCTTTCTCTTCTTCATAAATCAACCGGATCATCCCAGAATAAAATACCAGGGTGATTAACATCTTATTATGTCAGTTCATTCAATCTCTCAAATTCCATGGCTTCTTCGACTGAGATCAGTTCAGATTCTATTTTTCAAGCAGAATGGAATACCAAAAGGTTTATCAGAGAACATTGAAAACTTTTGTACTACAAAATACTTCCAGTGCTAGAGCTTTTCAAGAACGGACACTATCAGATGCTAGGAGAAAACTTGGAAATCAGAAGAGATTAGAGTTTGTACCTTCATATCAGCATGAATCTTAACAGATTCATGTGTTTTCAGAAGCATCATAACAGGAGTAGAATGAAAAAAAATTACTAAAGGTCACAAGCCAACTCGGAATCAAGATACCTCAAAATCAGATATATCAACGAATACAGTCATCAAACCAGACGGATGGTTTATGTACCTCAGAGTCTAGTACATGATACATCAAACTGTCGAAATAAATGAGAGAACAGTTCAAGGTATTGGAATCTCGTTTGTTTTAAACAAAAGTGATAGGTGGATTATAAATCAATGGTACTACAACATCAAATGATCGTCAGAAGTGAGATGTATAGAATATCAGTCGTCAGTATCAGTTAACGAATCCATAACAAGATAATATTAACATCATATCCTTCCAAAGGAAACTGATTGGAAAATAGAGTTCATCATTCAGAGGGAGGAAAACAAAATTTTCCTATTTCTGTAATTAACAATTATCAGAGTAAAGGATTATGCAAAGTCAAATAGTATCAGGTGATACATTATAAGCCCAGCATAAGAAATGAATTCACAGAATGTGTCTAACACATCATGTTTGAATAACCTTCAGAATGGTCGGTAAAATATCAGAATGTTTGTCAGGCAAAAATGGAATATGAGGATCAAAAAGTGAATTTGAATGGTATACGGTATCAATGTCATTCCCAACTTCACACTCCGGTGGAAAACTTGGTGGTTCAAACAGGATCATATCAAAAATGCTCGGATTGCAAAATAGCTCTCAAGGTGAGATTTATCCCTTGGTGTACAAAATAGACGCTCAGAAACTTCATGACCGCAGAAGTAACGTACGAGTCCCCAAAACAATAGTGATTGAAAATATTTATCAATCGGAATTTATGGTAGAGAGTTCAAAATTGTTCAGAACGCCAAATGCGAGACATAGAAGGACAGTCGTCAGCATCTTGAATGCTCCATATTCCCTTTCCCCTTTTCCATCATCTCTGCCTTCTTGCCCTTTCCCTTGAGTCCATGGTATGTAGCACCAGATCTTGGAGCAGGAAGACCAATCACTACTTCTCTTGATTTTGGAAGTGGAGGGTTAGATTTCCTTGACCATGGCAAAGACAAGGGTTGTAAAGCTGGATTGGCCCTTCTGGTCCTTGTTCGAGAGCAAGAAGAAGCCAATTGGATGGACGAAGAAGAGGGTGGTAACTGATTTCTTTTGGGATTATGAGGAGGAAGGAAAGATGGGTCTTCATTTTCAGAAGATTCCTCATTAGAGGTTAAAGGTAAAGGAACATTGAGGTCATGCCTCTTTTTGCGAGCCTCTTCTTTGGTTTGCCAAGGTTTCTCAAGGCATCCGGGTGGAAAATAATTACCCCACCCATTGCTCTCTGACGATGATGATGAATCGGAAGATATCTCAATAGGATTCATATTTGGAAAATATTTGGGATGGTAATTGGGAGGTTATTGAGAAATTAGGGTTTGTTGATAATTGGGGATAATAGATAACTGTATCGAGTGATTTGGGGTTATTTTATAGGCAAAGTCAAGGATTGATGGTAATTAATGCGAGTTCGGTGGCACAGTAAAACTCAAGATATTTACTTACGATATTTTTACACTTGGATTGATTCTGCTGATTGACTATTGATAAGCAGATTGACCATTGATTCTGCTGAAGGGTTGTTTTTTAAAGTTATTTTACACGTCAGATATGGTCAACAAATTGTTCTGATATTCTTGGCCACGATTGGGTAACTTCCTTTTATAACCTAATTCGAATCACTTCGCCCAAAATAACTCATTCCCTCATCAAACAGTTTAAACCCATTCCCAAATTGATTAAGTCGTAACCTCTCCTCACAAAATCTTCACATGGCATCTCTTCAAGTCAAGAAAGATCATAACAAGGTTGCTTTTCTGACTAAGACAAAAGGCCATGAGCAATATGATACAATGGTAGAGTTTTTGCAGAGTTCCAAGATTCATTATGCTCTAACACATTCTCCAAATGTGATATATGAATCGTTGGTGAAACAATTTTGGGCAACTGCTGCTAAGAGGTCTGACACAGAGATTGTAGCAACAATTAAAGGAACAGAGTATGTGGTGACTGAATCATTGATTAGGACACAGCTACATTTTAATGATGAAGGAGGTGTTTACCATACCAACACTGAAGAAATACTTGCTGGTTTAAGAGATGTTGGCTACCAAAGTACTGCAACAGACATGTGGTACAAGAATCAGTTTTGTTCTATGTGGAGATTTTTGGTGCACACATTGCTTCAGTGTATCAGCAACAAGTCAGGTGGATGGGATCAGTTTTCTACCCAACTGGGTTGTGGTATAGTATGTCTTTCAAAGGGTTTGACTTATAATTTTTCTAAGTTTATCTTTGATAATATAATTGAAAATATTCAAAAGAAAAAGCATAAGTTTCTAATGTACCCTAGGTTCTTACAGATTATATTAGACATAACAACCTAAGAGAAAACCTTTTGTCCCATAGGAGCACTCACAAAGAAAGTTTTTGCTTCTATGAGAACTAACTATGAAGGGGCATTTCACCCTTTATTGCCAGCTATGTTGCCACAAGGCAATAATGAGGTTGGTGAGGGTGATAATGCTGATGCTCCTCCCTCTCCACATCCTGCTGATGATGGAAATCCATCATCTCCCGGTGTTGCTGCTGATGGTAATCCATCAGTTGCCACTAATGAGGGTCCTTCCATTGCTGCTGAAGCATCCAATGCTTCTCCTGACCAGCCTCCACCATTCCCTAGTTCACCCAGGCCTCACACACCACCTATCTCTATTGCTCCTGATGAGCAAGTTCTTGAGGTTGAAGAGACCCTTCAGTCTCTTGGTACACAAGTACCTTTACCTTTTGATCCTGAGATTACTAGACTGCCCACACCTAGTCCTGAAAGAGAGCCTTTTAATGAAAGCATTCCTACATTTCAGCCTGTTTCTCCTGAAAGGCCCAATGATGCTCCCATTACAATAGAGCAATCTGCTAGTGGAGCTGAGGAGCCTATTACTCTCACAACTGTATATGAATTGCTTATTAGGAACAATAAAGAAGTTGCAGAGTTGAGAAAGGAGCTTGCAGATACCAAATCTTCTCTTGGTGCTGAAATTGAAGCTTTGAAGAATAAGGTTCAGGGGCTAGAAGCACAACTTGGGAAGAAAAGGAAAAGAAACTTGGTGGTTTCTTCTGATGAAGAACAAGAGGGAAGGCAAATGGACTCTCTTGGATTGTTGGCTGATGTAGCTCAAATGGCTGATGTTCCTTCTTCTAAAGCTGTTGAATCTTCAAAGCAAAAGAAGACTATTCAGTTTCAAAGGAAAAGGAGGAGACAGTATTTGAACAAGGCATCCTTGGAGTCTCTTGGAGTACACAGTGCTGTTGTTAATGATGAAGTTGAAAATGAGGTACCAATGGTGAATATTGCCTCTGAAATAAGACAAGAAGCTTCAGTGCCAGCACAAACTTCAGAAGATCCTTCAGTAGTATTTGTTGCTGGGAGAAATGTTGTGTTGGATTCTCACATTGCTGGTTCATCTGCTCAAGTTGAAGATTCTTCTCAACATGTTTATCCTGATGCATCTGCTGATGTTCCAATTGTGGATATCACTCATGATGATTCTTCTGATGAGATATCTCCAAGTGTTCCTGATGTGGATCTTACTGGCAAGGGAAAAGATATTTTTGTTGAAGAAGATCTTGGTCAAGATTGTGTGACTGATAAGGAAAGAGCTGAGCAGGCCAGGATGTTGCAAGAGTATGGAGATCAAATGAAGAGTAAGGCATTATTACAAAAGCTTACAGCTGAATTTACTTCAGATTTGCCTCCTGAAAGACAAAAAGAATTGGATGCACAATCAATCCATTTTACTAATGAGCAGTGCGATTCTTACACTATGCAAGCTGCTTCCAATCCTACTCTAGCTCAAAGTATTCTAGGCGCTGATTTTGATAGAGATAATTTTGCTGCACAAATGGTGGCTCTTGGACAACAAAAGAAAAAGGATGCAGCTGATAAGAGAAAAGCTATTACAGCTCAGAAGGCTAAAGCAAAAAGAGACAGACCACCTACTGAAGCACAGAAGAGGTCTTATATGAGGAATGTGGTTTATTGATCGTCTAATATTAAAGCGGTGAAGCTTACAAACTCGAGTCGTAGTCCCAACGAGGGTTGAACTGATCTCGTCACTCAAGATCGTGAGATATGTGAGATGAATAGGTTTAAAAGATGGTTTTTTGTTTTGATTATACTACAACGACAATTGAAATGCGGTTAAAGTAAAGGAAAGCAATAAAGTGACGCAAAGAAAATAAACAAGTAAAGTTGCATGTATTAAAGTGACTCGAAGAAAACAAGAATTAAAATGCGATAAGTAATTAAAGCGGTAAACGGATTTAAAAACAATATGTTTGCCAAGCGACTTGAATAAGTTCACTAAATGTGAGCTAATGGTTTGTGATGAATTATTTTCCTTTCTCGAGATTAGTTGTCAATTAATCCTTTGAAAAGTTAATAATTCTAGACAAGTGATTTAATTGTTCTCCGACTTTTGTTCTTCGAATAATAAAATCACAAGTCTAAATAATCTTAACGAATATTAATCACAAACCTTTAATACTCGCACTTAACTCACAAACTCGAGTTACTAAGCAAACACGATTAAAACTACTCGTGACTCATATTAAATAACATAAAGCGGTAAAGAAAATAAAAGTTGACTTGGAAAATGAAATGAACTTGAAAATTAAAATGTTTTTGAAAATAAAAGTTTACTAAGCGAAGAAAGAAAAATAAAAGACTTGAAAACATTAAACGCTAATAAAGTTTAAAACTAAAAACGAAAAGACATAAGACTTAAGTAGAAAACGTTACTAAAAAGATTTAAGAAAATTTCGACAGAGTAACGTTTAGATTTAATAAAAAAAAAACCTCACTCGATGAAACGATGAGGTGAATCAATGCCTAACTCGGCAAACAAAAGAAATGAAACTCGCAAGAACTAAGGACACCATACTCGCAAAAGTCCAAAGTGAAACCATACTCGCTAAGGTATCCAACTAAACCATACTCGCTATCCTAGGTTTACATACTCGCTAGATCATTGTTCCATACTCGCAAGAAGTCAACAAGCCATACTCGCTAAGGAAGAAACCCCATACTCGCAAGGAACCTGATCCATACTCGCTATACTTGATCCCTACTCGCTAACAAATCATTCATACTCGCTATTTCATGCCCATACTCGCAAAACTCGAAAAAAACTAGTTCATACTCGCTGAAAGTATTTCATACTCGCAAATCCCTAGATCCTAACTCGCTAAACCCTAAAGTTTTCAAACCAAACTCGCAAACTTGTAAACGGACTGATTGGAACTTTTTCTTGTAAACAAAAGATTAAAAGCCGATGAAAACTAAAAAGAACTTTATGTAAAATTAATTCAACAAGCTAAATAAGCTTATAAAAGCCAAATAAGCCACGACTCACTTACAAGCCCTAACCCATTTTCATACCATTCGAACCATAAAACCATGCAAAGGTGACGAAATTTTAAAAGCTTTTTTTAAAAGATTAAGAACATGTAAACAATAACAAGAATTAACTCAAAACATGTAAAGATTTAAAAGAAAAATTAAAATGATGTGTAGAAAATAAGCTAGGACAAGATTTTAGACATGAAAAATAAGCTTGCATTGAAAAATAAATCTTACACTAATAAAAACTAAACAAGACTAAATTCTACTCCCTACTCCTAATTCTAACCTAAAAACTAGCCACAAAACTAACCAACCTTCTAAATGAGGTGGTGATATCTATTTATAGGCCAAGGCTTTCACATGTTTTGACGTTGTTGCACGTTTAGCCCTTGAACCTTTACAATTCATGATAAACTCACTAAAATTACATTACAAACGTTACTAATAAACTAAATACTAAACGTAGAAGTCTTGTAACTTGGAGGATTAGAGTTGACGTGTATTTCAAAGGTCTTCAAAGATGCAAAAGTGACCACTTGCTCGAACTTAGAAAGCTTTTTCTTATAAATCTCTTTCAACTTCGATTAAGCGTTTCTTTCGTCTTCTTGAGCTTTTAAGAAATAACTTTGTCGTCTTGGGCTTTTCTTAAGTAGATAACATCGTTGACTCGGCTTTTTGACACTTTTCCACATCTCGTGCTCGTTTTTGGGCTTTTTGGTTGATTTTGTTGCCATTTATGCAATATCCTTCCCTGCACGATCACAAACACAAAAATACGATATCGTTGGCGTTTAACGTTAGTTTTTGGTCTTATAGAGCCTGAAAATGGTGAATAAAAGGTATGTGAATAAGCACATACCATTTATAATCAGAGTGTAGCTCTTTATACTTCTGGTTTGTCAAAGAAGCAAGTCTGGAGTTTGCCTGATTTTGAACTGATAAGGTTGTATAATTTGATTATGAAGCAAATTAAACCAGCTTCTCAAGTGAAGAAGATTGCTGATGCTCTAGTTGCTCCTACTGCCAAAAGACCAAAGCTTGTTGCAGAAGTTGATACAACTGTTGGTACTGTGCAAACTGCTTATATTGGGCAATCTCCTGAAAGTGTACCATCTGCTGATGCACAGGGTGTGTCTTCTATTTCTACTGAGGAAGCATTTGCTAGTCAACCATCAGTTCTTCCTGTTTCTTCTGAAGCTTCCCTCATAGCTGTTTCTTCTGACACTTCACAAATAGCTGCTGATCATGATCCAAAGGAAAAGAAGAGTGCAACTGAGATTCCTTCTTCTGTATCTGCTGATCAAGGAAGATCATTTCTTTCCAACTATCGTGCAGTTCTGGCTAAGCAAGCTGAACAAGAAGCTGCTAAAGCTAAAAGAGCTAGGCAAGAGATGGACAAGTTGCATCACCAAGGTGTCTTTGTTTCTATTCCTTTTGGTTCTGCTTCTTCTATTCCTACTGAAGATGTCTCTGGTGCATCTGAAAAGGTAGATCCTTCCTTTTCTATGGGAATATTTGTGCCTGGTAGAAGAAAGAAAAGGATGTCCCATAGGAGACATATTGCTCTAAGAAGATCTGTGAGATTATCTAGGAAGTCAACTTCTCAGAAGCCTAGATCTTCTAAGCATGTGGATATTAATGCTGATAATGCTACATTTATCAAGATGGGGTCTCTACAACTTTTCCAGAGGATTCTTATAGTGTGTTGACAGATTGGAAGGTGACTAATGAACAAATCAACACTATTTATAGGCTTGATACATCTTCTATGGAGTTTACTTTCTTGAAAGATATACTTCATTTGGTGGATAGGCAGGATTTGAATACTCTTTATGCCTTTGTTTCACATTATTATGCATCTCATAAACCACAAGGAGCAGGGTTGTACTTATTGGGAGATCTTCAAGTTTTATTTGATTCTCAGTCCCCAAATGGTACAGGGTATTCTATCTGGAAGAATTCTCATAAGTGGAAGTTTGATACATGGAGATTTTATCCTTATCCTAATGTGCATGTTGTTGAGACCAAGTGTGGGATGAGAGTTTGTATGTTCTCTGATCAGCATTATCCATTGTCATCTAAACTCCTGACAAGATTGCTGAGAAAGAGATTGGAAGTTCCACCTAATCCAGTGTAAAATGATCTAACACATGCTGAACAGTTGATTGGGTTGATCAAGTCTCAGCTTATGCAACATCAGGCTTCTACTTGATTATGGTATTCTATGTTGTATATTTTATTTTATTTTCTTATAATATTAAAAAAAACTAACTTTGTTGTACATTTGTTTTATGGTAATCAACTTACCATGATGTTGACTTTTACATCAAAAAGTTGGCTAGCCAAAGGGTACAACTTTGGTAAAGACATGACAAATCTGTTGATAGCTGTAATAGTTTGCTCAAAACTATTGGGTACTCAACTCACCCATGCTTCACAGCTGAGAGTTGAATGGTTTTCAATTGACCATGGATTTTTTCCTTTTGGATTCCAAATAATTGGCTAGCCCACAAGGATATGGCTTGTGGTAAAGGCAGTGGAAAACCATATTTGGTAATCAATTCACCAAAGGTGATTTATTTAACCTAAGAATTGGCTAGTCCTGAGCAAACGGCTACAGGTAAAGACAACTCAAATCCGTTTATTGTTGATGATTTACTAAAAATCATATGGTTATCAGTGTACCATAGTTCTTGAACTTAAACATTTGGCTACTCCAGTAGTGATGACTATTGGTAAAGAGACATCAAATCCATTATTTTCAATGATTCACCTCTCACAGGAGTTAACACACCTGGATGTGATGAGAATAGTATGCAACTAATATGTTTTGATGTACATTATGTCATTTGTTGCTGCAAAGATAAGGAGTATACAGTTTGGTCACTCATAGAGATGTTGAAATTTTGAGTCTTTGCTGCTGATGTTCAATTTCAATCCTCTTATTCTGCTGATGTTAAGATCTATCAAGAATCTTGAACTTAACCAGGTCAAATTCAAGATTAGGGGAGGATTGTTGGGAATTATGCTAAGTAAGAATTCTAATGATGGATTTTGCTGAAGAGCTGGAATCTGCTGAAGATAACTTTCTGCGGAAGAATAGTTTCTGCTTAGTGTGTTTCTGCGGATATAGATAAACCGCGTAATTTGTAATTTAGTTAGTATATGCATGAGTTTTATTAGGAGAAGATAATGCATATCTTTGATAGTTTATAGATTATACGTTTCTTGTGAAACGGTTTAGGGTTAGAGTTCCTTGTCTATAAAAGGAACATCTTATTATATTTTATGTACGAGTTTGAAAAACAAGTTTTAGCTTATATAAAAGATCCATAGAGGATCAAAAGAGTTCTTAGTATTCTGTGTTATTACTTGTGTTTGTTTCCGCTTTAGAATACAAGTATTGGAGACTTTCTATTATTGTGTTTGTGATTACATAAACATTGCTAACGATTCACGAGTGCTCAAAGATCTATCAAGGTGTTTGTTTCAACAGAAGTAAATCACCATGTTTTTTACGTGTAGCACTCAATGAGATCCAAAAGTTATATAGTGCAGATCATCTCTTTGACGATACTGTTGTTCGTACTGTTGTATATGATTGTGAAGAGGAATATGAAATTGAAGAAGAGAGTCGATTAAAAATGGAAAACGTTAAATACAATAAGCCTTTTGATTACTCTAAAATGCCTCCAATAACTGATATTTTTACATCGCAACAAGAGAAATCTGAACAACCATGGTACATTATCAAACCTTAAGAAGTTACTTCTTATGTAGCTCCTATTAAACTGGTGGTGCAATTAAACGGTCCTTTACCAAACAATAATAAACTTCAACCTCTTCCTACTCATTGTCGTGTAATTCAGTATTTTGACACGTTCAAGGAAGATATTGAACGATTAGATGAAGCCATAGAACGCAACTCTCAAATAACGGTTTTCACTATTACTACTCCTCATGAGAGAGAAAAAAGAGAAGTGTTTCAAAAACAGTTTTTACCTATTGCTCGACATTTGCGTCTATGTGCTAACCGCTGGGAACAGGGACTTCAAATAGAGGTCTCATCTATGATGAATTTGTTTCAAGAAACTGAACAAGCAATTTTAAACCAAAAACGTCGAAATCAATTTTTACAAAAAGAAGCTGATCGACTCTTGGAACATGTTCTTAGTGCTGATATAATTTCCGTGATTATGAATTATCTTTATGAATCTGGTACT
Source organism: Artemisia annua (assembly GCA_014162995.1). NCBI lineage: Eukaryota > Viridiplantae > Streptophyta > Magnoliopsida > Asterales > Asteraceae > Artemisia > Artemisia annua. The sequence continues at coordinate 38,889 of LBNU01022448.1, forward strand.
TCTATGCTTGTTGATGATCACTGTGATGATATTTAGTTGTTGTCTAAACAAATTGAGACATTAAGAGATGAAAATATGAATCTCCAACAACACAACGAGGATGTGCAAAACAAACTTTCTAATGAGATTTCTCAACTCAGCAAAAAGCTTGAATGGTGTCAAAATCAAAGTCTTGATTTCGAACTAAAAATGCAAAGTCTTAACACTTCCACATCCTTTCAAAAAGAAAATGAGGAATTAAAAAGTCAAATTTCAAAATATAAAAAGGAAATTGCAGAATTGGAAGAAGTTACAGACTATTGGCAAAAGAGTCGAGATAACTATCTCTATTCAAACGCAAAGCTCGAAAGTATAATTCAAGATAAAAAGCACATTATCATTGAGTTGAAAGAGAAAATATGTGAACTTGAAAAAGGAAAATCTGTCAACACTAAAGTAGTTGCACCAGGAATGTACTCTTTAGACATAACCAAGGTAGAACAACACACTCATAAGTCTAATATGGATCCTTCCACTTCTACAGGAATAGTTGCCACTCCTAGCATTAGCAGATCCAAGCGTAAACGTATGAAAAGGAAGAATAGGATTTTGCAACGTAGAAGAGAGACACTAGAAGCCTCTAAAGTAGAATAACACCCTAGGACTTTGAATAATACTCATCTTGCACTAGATTTAGATTCTGATTTGGCAAATTATAATCCTAATCGTTGTGTAACGAATGATGAACCTTTAAATGCTTTGAATATTAATGCTTCATGTGTGTTTTGTCGTAAGAGTATGTTATCTGGTGATCATTCTAAATGTGTTGCGAATTCTCTTTTATCTCGTTTTAAGAAACGTACATCAGGCAGGAAATCTAGGCCCACTAATCTTTCAAAATCTTTGCTAGGACTTATGCCTTGTGTAGTTTCTAAGAATGATGTAGTCTACCCACTAGTTGCGAACAATAACACCAGGAACATGCCATCACTTAGCGAATTAACTAAGAAAAAGGCTAAATCTAGTTGGAATTGGCAACGTTGGTTACAAAGAATACATAACTTTAAATGGATTCCTAAAATTGTTAATATGTGTGCTTCTAACCCAACGGAACCCACAACTTCTTCGGGTTCCACCCTTACCATTGTACCATCGTCGTCCCTTTTATGTGATGCAGGTGGTGCAAATTGTTCTCTGGATTGTTGATAGCGGATGCTCCCGACACATGACAGGCAATCTCAAACTGTTAAGAAACTTTGTCTCAAAGTTCATTGGTACTTTCAGATTCGGGAATGATCATTTCGCTGCAATTATGGGGTATGGGGACTATGTCAGTGGGAATATTGAAATTAGTCGTGTTTATTATGTTGAAGGCCTTGGTCACAATCTATTTTCAGTTGGTCAATTTTGTGATGGTGATCTGGAAGTTGCATTCAGGGAGAAAACATGCTTTGTTCATGATCTACAAGGAAATGATCTAATGTCCGGCACACGTGGAAACAGTCTTTATACAATTTCAATGTCCGACATGACTGCTTCCTCTCCCATTTGTCTACTTTCAAAGGCTGAATCGACAAAATCCTGGTTATGGCACCAACGTATGTCACATCTCAACTTCAGAACTATGACTAATCTTGCTCGCCATAAACTAGTTGACGGTCTTCCAAGGTTCAGATATGCAAAAGATCACTTATGTCCCGCTTGTGAACAAGGAAAGAGCAAACGTGCACATCTTAGTTCTAAACCAGAACCGAGTACCGATCATGTTCTTCAACTACTTCATATGGATTTATGTGGCCTAATGCGAGTACAAACAATCAATGGGAAACGATACATTCTAGTGATAGTCGATGACTTCTCCAAATGGACTTGGGTCTACTTTCTTCGAAGCAAAGATCAAGCTCCATCGATGATAATCACCTTTCTCATGAAAATTCAGGTTCAACTTCGCAACACAGTCATAATCGTAAGAACAGACAATGGAACTGAATTCAAGAATCAAACTCTTCGTGATTACTTTGAGAAAGTTGGGATTGAACATCAAACATCAATTGCACGGACTCCCGAACAAAATGGAGTGGTCGAAAGACGCAACAGAACGTTAGTGGAAGCCGCACGAACGATGCTCATTAATGCTCAATTACCAGATTATCTTTGGGCAGAAGCCGTCTCTACCGCATGTTACAACCAAAATCGTTGTATGATTAATAAACGTCACAAAGTCACACCGTATGAAATTGTTCACAAACGAAAGCCTAACATACAACACTTTCATGTATTTGGTTCTTTATGCTACCCAAATAATGATCGTGATGATCTTGGTAAACTTAAAGAAAAGGCTGACGTCGGTATCTTCATTGGATATTGTGAAAATTCTAAGATTTCGAATCTACAACCGTCGTACTAGAGAGATTCAGGAGACTATTCATGCTAATTTCTATGAGCTCACATATATGGCTTCTGAGCAAAACAGCTTGGGACCCGCAACCAACCGTCTAAACTTTCCAGATTCTTCCCATGAACCGTTGTCACTAACTCGTCGAGAATTGGAAACATTGTTTTCTCCCTTGTTCGATGATTCGTTTGAGACACGTGCACCAGATGTATCCACTAGTTCCGCAGCTCAACCTGATAATATTCAAGTACCTGATACAATGGTTACTACAACAACAATAGTAACACCCGATGCACCCCCGACTGAATCACCAACAATAGAAGAACAAACCGCTTCCA
>LBNU01022448.1:41639-64515 GCA_014162995.1 Artemisia annua
AGATAAACTCGTGTCTTGGCAATCAAAGAAGCAGGATTGCACCTCACTTTCGTCAACAAAAGCTGAATACGTTGCCATGTCTGCCCGTTGTGCACAAGTCATTTGGATGCGTACACAGCTAATGGACTATGGTTACTTATTCAACAAGATTCCAATGTATTGCGACTCGAAAAGTGCAATAGCAATCTCGTGCACCACGGTTCTGCATTCAAAGTCTAAACACATTGATCTCCGTTATCACTTCATCAAGGAGCATTTTGAAAAGGGTACAATAGAGTTATATTTTGTGGGTACTAAATACCAACTGGCAGATCTGTTCACAAAACCTTTAGCTCCCTCAAGGTTTGCTGAACTGGTCCACCGGATTGGTATGCGGTGTTTGACTCTAGATGATTTAAAATCTTTTCTTGAAAATACTTAACTGAGTCAAATACCAAAACCATTTTTGTATATATTTAACAAAAACAAAAATACAAAATCAAAAAATCTTCAAAAATACCAAAAAGATGTTTCATTTTTATTTATTTTATTTTATTTTATTTCATCTTTTAAAATGTATGTACACTATCTTCATCAACACTTCGGTTTATCAAAAAGTTCTTAATTTTCATACCAAGTGATGAGGGGGAGAAAATGTTCTTCAAAATTCAAAAATCTTGTGCAAACATGTGTACTTGCATATTTCAAAAAGTTTCGATGTTATCTTGTTATAATGGTGGAGTGTAACAAGTTATCTCTCGTATCATTTTTCATTGTTCTTATTTCTTGTTAGCCTAGTATGTCTTTACCGTTAACAGTCGTTACCTCAAACCGTTAAATATTAATGTTTTTGGACTTGTCAAATGGTTATTGTGTAGTTAAGGGACTAATATTGCCAAAAGGTCAAACTTTTCAAACTATTAACCAAAACCAAACACCCCCGTCATTTTTTACCTTCACAAATTCAAAAACAAACACACCCCTTACACATCTCACGACTAAAATCAAACACACAAATCCGAGCTAGAAATCTTCAAACCGTAAGTTTCTAAATGATCATTGGCCTATTTTAACGAATGGTTTTTAACCAATTAAGTTTTTGATGGCTAGATTTCTCGCAATCTTGATTTGTAGTTCTAGGGTTTTCAATATTTTAATTCACACGTGGATAATATGTTTTAGGTTATGAAATCATAGGGCTTTTGTCATTAAACGTTATCTAATCATGTTCCTAACACCTAATCATAACATCTAACATGTTTGGATAGATTTCGAAATCTAGGGTTTTCGTATGATTTGGGTTTTTGTGATTGGGTGTTGTTTTCTTGAATGTTTATGGTGGGATATGTTTGCTTGAGTGTTTGAAANGGATAATATGTTTTAGGTTATGAAATCATAGGGCTTTTGTCATTAAACGTTATCTAATCATGTTCCTAACACCTAATCATAACATCTAACATGTTTGGATAGATTTCGAAATCTAGGGTTTTCGTATGATTTGGGTTTTTGTGATTGGGTGTTGTTTTCTTGAATGTTTATGGTGGGATATGTTTGCTTGAGTGTTTGAAACATGCTTGTGCATCTTAATTGTTCTAATCATTTCGTATGCAAGTTCTAGATAATTAGGGTTTATGTTTGAATTGGGTGTTTTCATTGTGATGTTCATGAGTCTAATTAAACTGATTTAACGTGTTCTATTGAGTGTTAATTGATGTGTTGTATTGATATCACAACATGATTCCTCGTTAAATAAGTTCTCGATATATTTAGGGTTTGTACGTTTTCGAAATCTTTTGTATGTACGTTTGATGAGTTTCTAACTGTTTATTCATACACATTTCATCAGGTATCATTCAAGGATTCAACAATTCTTCAAAAACGTATGTCTACAAAAGAATTCGAAAATTCTTGTATAAGAATTTTTCGAGAAAAAGATTTCGAGATCTTTTCTCAAAAACTTTATCGAGATCTTTCAAAAGTTTTTCGAGATCTTTTCCTAACCATGGTTATCGAGAAATTTTTTGGAAAACTTTCGAAATATCTCAATGAAGTTTTCGAGAACCTGAGATCTTTTCGAAATCCTTAATTATCGAGATCTTTTCAAAAGTTTCTAGATCTTTTTCAGACCATGTTATCGAGAAACTTAACTAAAGGGTTATCGAGAACTTTTGTTCATTAAAGTTTTTGAGATCTTTCTTATGGAAATTATCGAGATCTTTCTTGCACAAAAATTATCGAGATCTTCATTAGTGATAGTTTTAGAGAACATTGTTTGTAATATCTTCGAGATCATGTATAACATAATTTTTTGAGAATTCAAATGAATGTAACTTTTCGAAAACATAAATATTGAATGAATCCTCATGAATGTGTGTAATGTACTAAGGTTTATTAACTTGTGATTGTGGTGTATTATTGGACATGTAACCATTAAACGTTTTTGCTTTAAATGATTGATTGCTAAAGTCTTATGAGATACATGTTTAATTGATAATGCCGTCACTTATCACATATTAATTAACTGGTCGATAAATGCATCATATAACTTGTATGTCTTCGAATATCAAACATGGACTCGGACTAATGACTAACAAATCTGGATGTTTGATATCATGACATGACACTTTCAGAACACAATGGCTCAACACAATGAATCTGTCCCAGAACAAACTCTATCACTACTCGCACTTGGTGAAATGTCCTAGCTGACTACAACGTTATCATTGACCAAAACAATCCACGCATTGACTTCAACCAACTCTGTATTCCAGAAGATACATGCAAGATTGTCAAGGACATACTGCAAGCTCATCCGTGCAAACCTATGCTCACTAAGTCTACATCAGTACCAATCTTCTACATTCATCAGTTCTGGTACACAGCTCGGGCTAACTTGGACGATATTTTTTTTACTGTCACGCTGGATCGTCAAGAATACACAGTAGATCTTGATGTTCTTCGAACCGTTCTTATGTCACCGACACCCAATGAGTTTCATCCTATGTTGACCGAACTTGAAATCCTGGATTACTTCATTGATCTAGGATACGATGTTCCAGATAATCAATCACTCACCAGACTTTCAAAGTTCAACGTCAAATATCTGCCACAACCATGGAGAACATTCTACATGTTGATAGTCAGATCTATTGCTGGAAGAAGGAGTGGTCATGAGCATCCACGATTGGAGCACCTGCAAGTATTTTGGGGAATGATGAGCATGACACCAATTGACTTCGCCCGACCCATAATGAGCGACATGATCCATCACATTCAGACTGACCGTGACAGGACCGTGATTTCGTTCGTTAGGTTCACAAAGATGCTTATCGAACACTTCTGTGAGAAAACACCTGATTTCATCAAGAGAATGCATGACCGCACAGAACCCAAAGACATCTACAACAAAGACTTCAGGATCTCCTTCGTCAAATCCATCAGGTTCGTTCCAAGGACGAAAGGAATGAGAATCCCAGACCACTTTCTGGATGAAGAGATTCGAAAGACCCAAAACTTCAAGATTTATGATAAAGCTGGGCAAGTTGGTCACACCGGTGAAGAAGAAGAACCAGCTTCCATTGTTCAAACCCGCAGCAAAAGAGGTGGCAAGACAGGAAGTACGAGCAGTACCACAATTTCTCTACAATCTAAGACTGAACCGTCAGCTTTAGAAACAGAAACTGAATCTGATTTCAGCTCTGAATCAGATGACGAAGAAGACTTTGAAAGAAGATCGAAAGCACTGGATGATGAAGAAGAGTTTCCTGGACTTGAACTTGCTAAACAAATAAGCAAGGAAACTTCTCAGAAGGAACAGGGATCACCATTAATGAACCTAGTGGTGATTTACATGATGAAGAAGAAGGAACTGAACCAGTTGGTGAACTAGTAGTCGACAAACGCAAACTAAAAAGCGTTATTGTCGATCCTAGAGCAGAAGAAAAGCAACACTTGAAAGAATTAAGAGAAGCTGCACTCCTCAATCTCCAACATCCCCAGCCTCATCAACGACCGCTCAACATAGAGGTACAAGAGGGTGGCTCAAGCACTGTAATTCCTCCCTCATCACAGACTGAAACAGAACAACATGATCCAAAAGGGAACGTAATTATGAAGGAAGCTACAGAGGATGATGCTGAGAAGGAGCAAACTGAGTTCATCACACCTGAGTTCATTGATCAGGTTCAAAGGGAAGAAGAACTGAAAGAGAAAGCAAGTGAATAGTCTGAAAAAGATGAAGAATTCTTTGACACCGATCAATTCATCGACACACATTCTCAATCACCTTCAAAGGATCCTCTGATTCCCTCAGGCACACCTCCAAGGGATCCTTCACCACCTCCATCAGAACCTGACCACGAATCATCTTCATCATCATCACATCACTCATCTCCACCACCAACAGAGAAAACATCAAAACACAAATCAATCAGGAAATGAAGGGAAGCAAATCATCTTTGACAGCATCCCAAAGGATCAAACGAGCTGTTGCTATGGCTAGGCAAAAGAAGAAGGAGACACAACCTCAAGATGGAGACCTTAAAGACCAAGTTCAAAAGCTCTCAAAACAGGTCAAAACCTTGAATACTCAAGTCAAGGATCTCCAAGACTCTACGGGATTGGTTCAAAAGCTACTTCAATCAGATATGAGCAAGAAGATCAATGAATACACTGCCGAATATATTAACGAAAATCTTGCTGCAATTGCTCAACCAGCAGTGTCAGAACTTCTTGAGCCAATTCGTTCAGAGTTGAATACCAGGATAAAGCATAGCATTCAACGCATGCTTCAGTTTACTCCTTTCTACCTCCGCACAGACAGGGCTCCTCCATCACCTACTGAACTTTCAACCGAACAACTACAAGCCCTGTTAGCTGCTAAGCTCAGAAATAAGGAAGACAAGACTCCTGAAGAATCTACAATGTTTGAGGCACTCCAAACTATTTCCTCAAAAGAGTCATGCAAGGAAGCCGCTCGCAAACATAAAAGACAAAAGAAGGATGATGATCTCGATGACGATCCCAAAAGCAAGAAATCAAAGACATCAGAAGGACCATCGTCTTCTCATAAGCCAAAGAAGACTTCCAAGACTCCACCATCAAAGCAACATGCACCTGCATCAGGCTCCGGTCCAACTCAGTCAGAAGAGCCACTTATGCTTTAACCAACTGATATTCAGGAAGAACCCGAACCATCAATTCCCGAATCACAAATTCCCGAATTTCAAGCTGGTCCATCATCAACTACAAAGACCAAAGAGAAAACGAAATCCACAAAGTCAAAGAAGAAGAAAAAGAAGTCTACTCCTTTCTCATGGTTAGATGTGGAAGAAGCTCCTCAATCTGATTGGCTGACCGAAATGATCAAAGCACAACCACCACTTGAAGCCGAAGAACCACTGCCTGGAAATACCTTGTAGATGACTCAAAGTATAATGACAGAACTTCAAGTTGAAAGGTTGAGAAAGCTGAACTGAAAAGGATCAACCGTGAAGCTATGGACTTTCTGAAGAAGAGATCAGGGAATAAAGTTGAACTCGAATACCACATGGAAAACATTGCCTGCGCACTTTCTGGCACGTTCGACTGGCTCAACCCTGAATCCAACATCGACACAGAAAAGAAAGACAAAACTCCCTACTTCACTGACTGGACAAAACCACTGCCTCTTCTAGGCTTTCCTGAGAAACCCAAGATTCCATACCGACACTTCTTCAACAATGACCTCAGATACCTTAAACACGCTCACGAAACTTCCAAGGAACGATACACATCTTCACTAACAATTTCCGTTCCAGCTGCCAGATACGAATTACCAGACATTGAAGAGACTGCACCAATTTTTAGCTAATCAGTTGTCACTTACAACAGGGATGCTCTTCTCGGTATTCAACATTGGCCTGAGAAACGAGAACTCGGATACACCCACAGATTACATCTCAAGTCAAGTGAAAATGTGAAGCAACCGCTTCGTATCGTTGCAATCATGGAACTCGTGGAAGATAAAAGATTCAACTACACGTTCTTGAAAGAAATCGTCGTCAAGAGACTGGACGAGAAGAAGTACAAGTTTTGTGAAGCTGACTTCCCAGATTTGAACCTGAATGACATCGAAGACATGTATTTGGAGAAAGTTCAAGGAAAAATGCTTAAATTTCAAAGGGAAACTCAATACAACTTCATCGCGTCTCTACTTCTCTACATCAGACGGTTAATAGTTCAAGAAAGGGTGGAAGATCTTCAACTAGGCGTGGAAAGTTATCCAAACAACATCAACCTCACCAAACCACAGCTCATATTTCCAAGAATTCTAGAGCTATCACAGTACACTTTGTGCAACAACCATCATTTGGAGTCATCTACCTCAACAAGAAGAATCAACTTCGTCTTATGAGGTTCGATGAAATTCTGAAGTTTTGTGACGAGACACTTCAAAGAGTTCGTGATGGGTTGGCAGAAAGGTTGGATGATGAGAAGAAGAGGTTGAAAGAGGGTCGAGAAACAAGGTGGAAAGTTAATGGACGCAAAATGATACGCAACTTTGTCCATACCATTGAAGAAAGGCTGTACCGTCGTCAACAGATCAGAAGGTTGGAAAGCTACATTGGTGTTCGTCCTTCATTTCTAGTCTTGACTTTTAGACTACCTGATCCATAGTTCACAGACTTTGATGCATAGCCGAATGATGAACTTCAGCTTACATTCTTCCGGTATCAACATTTCAATATTTTCATTTATTTGAATTGATTTGTAATTGCTATGGCTTGTGCACACATAATAGTGTATAACCCGCACTTTGTAGTTAAAGGACCCTGTGGTACGCATCAGTGCCACAATCCTCATATAAGGAGCAAAAGTTTCTTACTTTTGAGTAGAATTTATCAAACCTTTCAGTATTTTCTCAAATTCTGCTCAAAAGACAAGTATTACACCTCAATAAGTAATCATTTGTTGAGGGGGAGTACTTGATTTCAAACATCGTTCTTAAATCTTAAAGTCTTGTTGATTTCTCCTCATAAGACTCAAAAAGGAATATTTTAATCAAAACGTTTACAAAAACAACATTTGATATGCTATTTTTGAGGGGGAGAAGAAGAAAAGTGATTAAAATGTGATGTAAAAAGTCTTATCTTGTGCGAGCTCGACTCATAATTGACCCACGAATTGACGAAACAACAAAAGTTAGTATTCGAAAGGATTTATCCGAGTAGAAAGTACCGTTTCGAGAAACACTTTCTAGATGTTTACTTTGATGGGTCTAACTTCCTTTTAGGAATGTTAACAACTTCAAGTTAGTTATTAGGGCTAGTTATCACCTAAAAACTGATAATGCATCCCTTTAACTAAAAAACGTAAACGTGCCCCTCGGGTACATGTCTATTAAGAGTGGATCAATTCAAAAGTGCCAACTCTTTCCGCATATGCAAATTTCTGAAAACATTCATAAGCATATGTGGAGGGGAAGTCTTTCATAAGAAATCCAAAACCTCAAAGTGTTAAGAAAAAGTTTTATACTCATAAACACTTTGAGAGATTTTCAATGATAATACGCATATTCACTAACGATTTCCGTTCCAGCTGCCAGATACGAGTTACCAGACATTGAAGAGACTGCACCAATTTTTAGCAAATCAGTTGTCACTTACAACAGGGATACTCTTCTCGGTATTCAACATTGGCCTAAGAAACGAGAACTCGAATACACCCACAGATTACATCTCAAGTCAAGTGAAAATGTGAAGCAACCGCTTGGTATCGTTCCAATCATGGAACACGTGGAAGATATAAGATTCAACTACACGTTCTTGAAAGAAATCGTCGTCAAGAGACTGGACGAGAAGAAGTACAAGTTTTGTGAAGCTGACTTCCCAGATTTGAACCTGAATGACATCGAAGACATGTATTTGGAGAAAGTTCAAGGAAAAATGCTTAACTTCCAAAGGGAAACTCAATACAACTTCATCACGTCTCTACTTCTCTACATCAGACGGTTAATAGTTCAAGAAAGGGTGGAAGATCTTCAACTAGGCGTGGAAAGTTATCCAAACAACATCAACCTCACCAAACCACAGCTCATATTTCCAAGAATTCTAGAGCTATCACAGTACAATCTGTGCAACAACCATCATTTGGAGTCATCTACCTCAACAAGAAGAATCAACTTCGTCTTATGAGGTTCGATGAAATTCTGAAGTTTTGTGACGAGACACTTCAAAGAGTTCGTGATGGGTTGGCAGAAAGGTTGGATGATGAGAAGAAGAGGTTGAAAGAGGGTCGAGAAACAAGGTGGAAAGCTAATGGACGCAGAATGATACGCAACTTTGTCCATACCATTGAAGAAAGGCTGTACCGTCGTCAACAGATCAGAAGGTTGGAAAGCTACATTGGTGTTCGTCCTTCATTTCTAGTCTTGACTTTTAGACGACCTGATCCATAGTTCACAGACTTTGATGCATAGCCGAATGATGAACTTCATCTTACATTCTTCCGGTATCAACATTTCAATATTTTCATTTATTTGAATTAATTTGTAATTGCTATGGCTTGTGCACACATAACAGTGTACAACCCGCACTTTGTACTTAAAGGACCCTGTGGTACGCATCAGTGCCACAATCCTCATATAAGGAGCGAAAGTTTCTTACTTTTGAGTAGAATTTATCAAACCTTTCAGTATTTTCTCAAATTCTGCTCAAAAGACAAGTATTACACCTCAATAAGTAATCATTTGTTGAGGGGGAGTACTTGATTTCAAACATCGTTCTTAAATCTTAAAGTCTTGTTGATTTCTCCTCATAAGACTCAAAAAGGCATATTTTAATCAAAAAGTTTACAAAAACAACATTTGATATGCTATTTTTGAGGGGGAGAAGAAGAAAAGTGATTAAAATGTGATGTAAAAAGTCTTATCTTGTGCGAGCTCAACTCATAATTGACCCACGAATTGACGAAACAACAAAAGTTAGTATTCGAAAGGATTTATCCGAGTAGAAAGTACCGTTTCGAGAAACTCTTTCTAGATGTTTACTTTGATGGGTCTAACTTCCTTTTAGGAATGTTAACAACTTCAAGTTAGTTATTAGGGCTAGCTATCACCTAAAAACTGATAATGCATCCCTTTAACTAAGAAACGTAAACGTGTCCCTCGGGTACATGTCTATTAAGAGTGGATCAATTCAAAAGTGCCAACTCTTCCCGCATATGCAAATTTCTGAAAACATTCATAAGCATATGTGGAGGGGAAGTCTTTCAAAAGAAATCCAAAACCTTAAAGTGTTAAGAAAAAGTTTTATACTCATAAACACTTTGAGGGATTTTCAATGATTTGGTTCAAAGGCATCAATAGGATAGTCATGGAGTTACAAGGTGACTAAGGATAGGAAAAACCGTCCTATGATCCGCCTAAACCGGAGGGATCTACCCAAGGACATTACCAATAGTTAGAAATTAGAAGTCCTTAGGTATGATATAACAAAAGGAGAAAAGAATGAAAGGAGAAAGAAGGGGTTGAAGAATTAAAAAGAAAATGAATGAAAAGGGTGAAAAAAAATAGCCCTCCATTTTATCAACCGTAGGTCAGACACCGGGTTCAATTCAAATGCTACTGGTCGTTGCTGAGGCGACACCGGTATTGAAGATAAAGACGTCATGGACCCAGTGACGCAATGCACCTAAACCTTCTTAGCCACTCAGGCATCTCTCAAAAGATGTTTGTTTCATTCTCACGGGGAACCAGTGTAATCTATCGATCGTCTATTAGAGATGGTTGATATTGAAACAGGAGGCCCTCTGCTCCATGCCTTCGCATAGGAAACCAAATGTGCACTTATCGACTCTAGAGCCACGAGATAACATAAAAGATCTCTTAGGAACACACAATACTTCTACACTAAGTGTCTTGCATCATTGGACACTAAGTGTAAATTATCGAGTCCTTCGCAGATCTTAGCAATCTGCCTTGAACGTTTATGAGGGATTTACTTATGTATTTCTCGAATGATTGAACGGAAATCCTGCCAGTGTCAACATCAAACAGCCCTGACAGCATGTCACTTCGGTGATTCCTTGTGGATTACGCTTAGTGTGTTCGATGGTTTCAAACGGTCTACAGTCGTGGGGTGATCTCCAGTGACTCACCTAATCATGGGTGTACGTATGTATGTCTGTGTAAGCCCTCTCAGGGGTATCCGATTAGGAACGGCCTTGGTAAGGATTAGAAGGAGTCTTCACACTATGTTGTTGACAAATTCTAATTCCGAACCTGTAAGTACCGGATATATTATTGCTAACTGTTTCAATGCAGGTACAACCACCATCCTGAACACCAGCTTCCACATGCTCATACTTGCATCTCAAACAAATATGACAGTTCTCATGAAAGATCGAAGCAACATTCAAGTCAAAGATAGATTCCATGCCAAAAGAATCTACAAAGTGATAAGACAATGATCTAAAGCAAAGCAACGTTCAAAGAAGAATTCTACGTCAACACTAAGAATCTTCATCAATGAAAAGAGAGCTACACACTACTGAAAGTTTCAAACGTCAAAGATGTATGAGCATGTCGGAAAGATGCAGATCCACTAGAGTCTAAGAGAGCGACGAATGGCAGATTACCACATCAGTTGATCACTACCACATCATCAAAGATAAAGAACAAAGAGCGATGAATCATTTCTACTTATTATCTTTTGAAGACGTCGAAAGCTATAAAACTCAACAACTAAAGTCAGAAGACAAAGACGTCAAGCAACCTCAAATGACCGTGACGAATATCACTCCTTCATAACCGATCCTTAGGGGGAGATTGTTAGGACCTAAGTTTATCAACATTTTATCAAGTCTCGGTTATTTCAGAATATGTAATAGGTTGCTCGTTTATCTAAGTTAATCATGTAATCATTTAGAGTCCAAGAAACGTTCAATGGGCCTAAAAGCCCACGAATAGAACAAAATAGGGAAGAGAGGAGTGTTTCCCTACTCTTCACCTATAAATAGGACTCTTGTGTTAACATGTAACTTGTTGGGTATTTCATTACATAAAGAAAATCTTGCACTTTTATTCTTCTCATTTGATCTAATCAACCAAACTCTATTTCTCATCTTATTTCTATCAAATCAATACTTGTGTTTACAATATGGTGACCTAACAACTATGAAAGATCTTGCTCGCCATAAACTAGTTGACGATCTTCCCAGATTTAGATACTCAAAAGGGTACTCATGTCCCGCTTGTGAACAAGGAAAGAGAAACGTGCACATTTCAGTTCTAAAACCGAACCTAGTACCGATCATATTCTTCAACTTCTTCATATGGATTTGTGTGGCCCAATGCGCGTACAAACGATCAATGGAAAACGTTACATTCTTGTAATAGTTGATGACTTCTCTAAATAGATTTGGGTCTACTTTCTTCAAAGCAAAGGTCAAGCTCCTTCAATGATAGTCACCTTTCTCACTAAAATTCAGGTTTAACTCTGTAACACAGTCAGAATCGTAAGAACGGATAATGGAACAGAATTCAAGAATCAGACTCTTCGCAATTATTTTGAGAAAGTGGGAATTAAACATCAAACATCGATTGCACGGACCCCCGAACATAATGGATTTGTGAAAAGACGCAACAGAACGTTAGTGGAAGCCGCAAGAACGATGCTTATTAATGCTCAATTACCATATTATCTTTCGGCCGAAGCCGTATCAACTGCATGTTACACCCAAAATAGTTGTATGATAAATAAATGTCACAACCAAACACCTTATGAAATTGTTCACAAACGCAAGCCTAACATTCAACACTTTCATGTATTTGGAGCTCTTTACTACCCAAATAATGATTGTGATGATCTTGGAAAACTTAAAACAAAGGCCGACGTAGGAATCTTCATTGGATATTGTGAGAACTCCAAAGGTTTTCGAATCTACAACCGTCAAACTAGGGAAATTCAGGAGACTATTCATGCAAATTTCGATGAGCTCACAGAAATGGCTTATGAGCACAACAGCTTAGGACCCGCAACCAACCATCTTAACTTTCCAGATTCTTCAACTGAACCATTGTCACTAACCCATAGAGAGTTGGAAACCTTGTTCGCACCTTTGTTTGATGATTCCTTTGAGACACGTGCACCAGATGTATCCACCATTTCCGCTGCTCAACCTGAACACATTCAAGTACCTGATACACCCGTTTCTACTACAACCACTGTACAAACCGATGCACCTCCAACTGAATCACCGACAATAGCTAAACAAACCGCTTCCAATACTGACAATGTAACTGAAGATCTGAACCAACAACAAGTACCCGAACCTGCTGATTACGATCCAAATGCGTTCTTCAATCCGTTTGCACCGAATCCAAACCTTTCAGATATTGCAGAGTCGTCAACACGTAATTTGGAAATAACTAATATGCAGCAGTTTCATAACCCTCACCCTTCAATGCATCAATGGACTAAAGAACATCATTGGACATCCTTCAGCTCCAATAATGATAAGACAAAAACTTCACTCCGATGGTGAACATTGCATTTATGTACTCACAGTTTGTCAAGATGACCCAAAAACATTAAAGAAGCACTCACATACGACAACTGGATTGAATCAATGCAAGAGGAACTCGAACAATTCAAACGCCTCGAAGTATGAGAATTAGTTGAACGACCAGATGGAGTTTATGTTATTGGGCTGAAATGGATTTGGAAAAACAAATTGGAGGCAGAAGGCATAGTTATTCGTAACAAATCTCGATTGGTTGCTAAAGGATTCAGTCAGTTACGTTATTGGGCTGAAATGGATTTGCACCAGTGGCTAGACTTGAAGCCGTTCGAATATTTTTAGCATACGCTGCTCACAAAAATATGGTTGTTTATCAAATGGATGTGAAAATGGTATTTCTGAACGGCCAGTTACGTGTGGTGGTATATTTTAGTCAGCCAGAGGGATTTGTCGACCCAGAGCATCCTAATCATGTCTACAGACTTAAGAAAGCTCTTTATAGTCTCAAACAAGCCCCAAGGGCGTGGTACGATAAACTTATTGCTTTCTTGCTTTCTAATAATTTCACTAAAGGTTTAATAGATCCGACTTTGTTTATCCAAAATACGGGGATGACGTTTTAATTGTGCAAATATACGTTGATGACATTATTTTTGCCTCTATACATAAAAAGTACTCAAACGCTTTTGCAAAATTAATGAAACAAAATTTTGAAATGTCAATGATGGGTGAACTTACGTTCTTCTTAGGACTACAAGTTCATCAGTCACCCCGTGGGAATTTCCTTAGTCAGTCCAAATTTGCTCTAGAGATAATTAAGAAACATGGCATGACCAGTTGTGATACTTATAATACCCCAATGGCCAACACAACTAAGCTTGACGCGGATTTACATGGGAAACCAATTGACCCCACAAAATAATGAAGTATTATTGGGTCACTCATGTATCTAACCGCTAGAAGACCAGATATTGTATTTGCTATGTTTATGTGCTCTCGCTATTAGTCCAGTCCTACTGAACGTCACCTAAATGAGGCTAAACGAATCCTTCGATACATAAAGGGACCATTAATTTGGGAATCTGGTATCCGAAGGTTTCTGGTTTTGAACTAATAGCCTTTTCAGACGTTGATCATGCAGGGTGTATAGACACATGCAAAAGTACTTTTGGTGGTTTGCAGTTTCTTGGAGATAAATTTGTGTCTTGGCAATCGAAGAAGCAAGATTGCACCTCATTATCGTCAACAGAAGCTGAATATGTTGCCATGTCTGCTTGTTGTGCACAAGTCATTTGGATGCGAACGCAGCTAATGGACTATGGTTACTTATTCAACAAGATTCCGATGTATTGTGATTCCAAAAGCGCGATAGCAATCTCCTGCAACACGATTATTCATTCAAAATCAAAGCACATTGATCTCCGGTATCACTTTATTAAGAAGCACGTAGAAAAGGGTAAAATTGAGTTATATTTTGTGGGTACTGAATACCAATTGGCGGACTTGTTCACAAAACCACTACCTCCTTCGAGGTCTGCTGAACTGGTTCACCGGATTGGTATGCGGTGTTTGACTCCAGATGATTTAAAATCTTTTCTCGAAAACAATTAAATGAGTTAAACACCAAAACATTTTGTAAATATATATTAAAAAGAAAATAAAAAATATAAAACCTCCAAAAATTACAAAAAGATTTTCATTTTATTTCTTTTAATATTTTTATTTTCTTCTTCAAATGCAAGTACACTGTCTCAATCAACACTTTGGTTCCCCAAAACTCTCTAAAATTTCTAACCAAGTGTTGAGGGGGAGAAAGCTACTCAAAATTTAAAAATCTTGTTCAAAACACGTATACTTGCATATTATCGAAAAAGATGTTGTTCGTTAATATGTGGTGAAATTTCCTTGCATTTTTTCTCCTCGATCTCATTATACGTTACTTTTCATAAGTCGAGGAAGAATAACTTTGTATTTCTTGCCTAATTGTTGCTCTACGTTAATTATGGACCTTATGTGCAAAATTTGTAGTTAAAGGGTTAAATGTGCCAAAATGGGAAAATAACACAAGTTTGCATTGCTTAACAAAACACCCCCCACGTTTTTTTTCTACTTCATTATTACACTTCACATTTTTTTCAAAAAACCAAACAATCCTTGCCTTAAATTTCGATCTTGCAGATTCTTGTTCAAATCGTTGATTTGTAAGTAATTCTACCATCTATGTATTCATCTAAGAAATGGTTTTTAATCGTTTGAATTATCAGTAACTAGATAATGCATTAGGTTCGATTTAGGGTTTTAGGGGTTTAACATAATTGGGTTTTCTTGTGTCAAAGGTGTTAGTGTTAATATTGTTGGTGGGATTTTGTTTAAAACATACTAGGAACATGTTTGTACACTCTAATCGTAACAGTTATCACGAATTTTGGTTGTACGAATTTCTAGGGTTTAAGCTGGTAATTGGGTTTTGTTGATGGAGTGAGTTTGAGTATG
This sequence comes from Artemisia annua, assembly GCA_014162995.1. Classification (NCBI taxonomy): domain Eukaryota; kingdom Viridiplantae; phylum Streptophyta; class Magnoliopsida; order Asterales; family Asteraceae; genus Artemisia; species Artemisia annua. The sequence goes on from LBNU01022448.1 coordinate 56,613, forward strand.
ATTAATCATAGGGCTTTAGTTTAGGAACATGTTATGAGTATATGTTATGATTTAATTGGAATAACTTCATGATTTATGGCCAATTCGATTTGTAGGTGTTCTTGATAAATCGAATAGTGCAATTTTGTGGATAAAAGTAATGGTTGATGATTGGGATATGCTTTTTTATGTGTTTGGATGCTATTGATGCTTTAATAACATGATTTTAATCTATGTGGTTTCCTATTAGAAATGTCATGTTCTTGTATTTTTCGAATAGGCAGCAAATTGATAGTAAATGCATGAATTTGTTGTAACTTTGCGTGATATACTTATCTTTGCAGGTCTATAACTGATTCCAATCATATTACCATGGCTGAACAAACAGAGAATGTTCCTGCTCAAACTCTTCCCTGACTTACTCTGAAAGATATTGCTCCTGAGGACTACACAACCATCATTGGCAGAAACAATCCGAGGGTTGAATTCAATAACATCAAGATTTCTGATCCTACCTGTCAAATTGCAAAAGACATACTGATGATACATGCGGGCAGTCATCTGTTCAAAAAATCTGCTTCAATTCCCTACTTCTACATTCATCAGTTTTGGCTTTCTGTTAATCCTAATCAGAAGAAAACATCTTTCACTATAACAATCAACCGAACCGAATACGTAGTCAATGCTGATGTGTTACGTGAAGCCCTTCGTTTACCTAAGCCGAAAATGGATTTTGAACCAATCCCTAACAACAAAGAGCTTCTGAAATTCTTCCTGAATATTGGATACGATGTTCAGAACACTAACAGGTTGGACAAGCCTTTGGAATTTGACGTTAAGTACCTTCCACAACCATGAAGAACAATACTGATAATCATCACCCGCTCCATTGCCGGAAGAGATACTGGTCATGAACACCCAAAGTTACAACATCTTCAAATCTTCTGGGGAATCGTCAACAACAGACTCATTGATTATGCCAGACCGATTCTTCAAGACATGATATATCAAATGAAAACCAAACGTGGAAGAGGCAAAATTCCATTTGTTCGTTTCACCAACGTATTCATAGCTCATCTATTTACTAAAGACCCAGACATGGATGATAGGATGTTAGCCACTACCGAACTTGTTCACGAAATCAAGAATGATCCTACCCTTGATGAAGTAAGAACCGTCTCCACTACCACTCGCAAACAAAGAAAGAAAATTCCTGACTTTCTCCTCAACGAACAAATCATCAATTCTCTAAACTATCAAACTTACTTGGTTGCCTTCAAAGTAAAAAGGGTTGGCCTCATAAAAGATGATAAATCTAAAATGACTACAAGGAGCAAGAAAGGAGGTGGAAGAGGCAGAGGATCAAGCAGCACAGGCAGCATCACAAGCAACATACCTCACAAACCTGCTACAAGGCAAAGAAAACAAAAGAAACCTACACCTCCACAATCTGAGGAAGATGAGTCTACTGAATCCAACACAGGCTCTGAATCTGAAAACAGCTTTGAATCCAAAGATGAAGAATCAGAACACAGGGAGAAAGCTGATGAACCCGACTCTCCTGAAACAGAGCATGCTAAGAAACTCAGTTTGATCTCATACAATGAAGACACAAGGAAAAGACAAGGAATTACGATCACTGAACCAAGTGCTGGTGTAAATGATAATGAAGAAGATGAACCTGTCATTCATCAACTTGTTGATAAACGAAGATTGAAAAGCATCATTGTCGATACTCGTGATGAAGATAAAAGATACAAAAGAGAACTGAAGGAAGGAACATTTCTCAGCAAGCAGTATCTTCAACCTTCTTCCGGTCCGGTTAATCAACCCGGGAGTGAAGGAGGTACAAGCAGCTCCCATCCTGATCCGGTTAATCAACATGGTATGGAAGGACTCACAGTCATTGTTCCTGCTTCAGGACCTTTACCCAGTAACGAAGAGGAATATGATGCTGATGGTAATCTCATCATGAGGGAAGTCACTGAGGAGAATGTTGCTGATAAGGAGTCGACAGATCAGGAGTTTAATCCATTCATTACTCCTGAATATGTCGAACAGGTGACACGAGAAGAGGCACTCAAAAGGAATGAACTTGAAGATAACGAGAGATTGCTCCTAGATGCACATGTTAATGAATCACAAGAGCAACCAACTGAAGAAGCATCTGAACAAACAGGACAATTCGACACCAACCAATTCATTCAGTCTCCTTCATCACATTCAATGCAACAACCTCCACCACCCCCTAAGGATACTCCTCCTAGGAACCCAACACCTCCAAAGGATCCTCCAATTCACGAGGATGCTCCTCCAAAGGATCCTACTCCTCCAGCTTCATCTTCTGACAAAGAATCTTCTTCTGAATCATCATCATCGTCACATCATTCATCACCACCACCTACAAATACAACATCAAAAAACAAATCAATCAAGAAAACAGTCATTACATCATTCACCAAAGCATCTCAAAGGATCAAGAAAGCCATGCAAGAAGCTCGTAAAAAGAAAGGCATACAGTCGAATGTTGGAGATCTTCAAGACCAAGTGAATACCTTAACAACCATGGTCACGAAGTTAGCTAAACAAGTTGAAGAGTTTCAGGAAACCAAGAACCAGGTAGATGAGTTCATGACAGCAGATTCGGAGGAGATGATTAAAGAATGCACCAACAAGTATCTCGCCAACAATCTAGCTAGAATCACCACCCCTGAAGTGGAGAGACTCATTGAACCACTGAAAGACAACTTGGAACACCGAATTAGAAGTGTAGTAAGAAAAATGCTTTCTACAACACCATTCACTCTTCATCAAGCTAAAGCTTCAAAGGATACTCCATCTACAACAGAACTTTCTACGGAAGAACTTCAAGCTCAACTCTATTACAAGGTAGCCTACAAGACACTTCAGACTCCTGAAGAAATCGCTCTAATGGAAGCCTTAATAGCTAACATGTCAAAAGTGTTGTGCAAAGAAGCTGCTAGAACTCACAAAAGACCAAGAAGAGATGATGAACCTGACACACACACAGTCCAAGAAACAGAAATCAGGATCAGGCCCATCAACCTCAACCAAAGAACCAGCAAAAACTCAACCGGCTTCAACACTTCAATACCAAGGATCTGGGTCAACACCTCATGAGGAAGAAGAACCACTAACTCATTTTGGTGAAGATTATCATGAACACCATGAAACAACAATACCTGAATCTAGACCCTGACCATCAACGACCACCAAATCGAAAAGAAAGCAAAAGTCAAAGAAGAACAATGAAAAAGAGTTCAAGACTTCTAAAAAGGATATTCAAACTAACGTAATATCCTGGATGGAAAACGATGACACACCCGAGGTCGCATGGTTTGATGATATGTTGAATGCACATCCTCCTCTACCCGACAATGAAGAAACTCTACCTGGGAACACCCTGCAGTACACACAGAGTATTATGAAAGAGCTCAACATTGAGAAGATGACAAAGAAAGAAGTTGCAAAGGCCAAACGTGATGCTTTCGACTTACTCCTTAAAAGAGCCGGAAGCACAATCGAACTGGAATACAACTTGGAAAACATTGCAATGGCATTGAGTGACAAATTCGATTGGCATCAACCTGGATCCACCCTTCCCTTCTACTCTGAAAGTGATGGTCCATATGCAACCAATTGGACCAAAACTTTAATACTGCAAGGTCCTCCAAGCAAACCAATCCTTCCTTACCATCACTTCTTCAACAATGATCTCGAATACCTTAAGAATGATCAAGTGACTTCAAAGAAAAAGTATGCCACATCTCTCACAATGCGAAAGCCTGCTGCCCGATACATGCATGCTGCAATCGAAGAAAACTTTGCACAAGTATTTGTCGATGAGGTGGTAAGCTACAACAAAGAAACATTACTTGGTATTCAACATTGGCATTATCGACGTCAACTCTACTATACAAGTTGCTTGGGATTGAACACCAGAAAAACTATCACAAAGGACCAAAATGAGCCTCGAATTGTTGCAATCATGGAACTCCTCGAGAAACACATGTGGAACTACTACTTCATGAGCGAAATCAAAGTTAATAGACAGGACGAGAAGAAATACACATTCAATGAAGCTGACTTTCCCTACCTACACCTAAACGACATTGAAGATATGTATCTGGAAAAGGTTCAAGGATGAATGCACAGCTACTCAACCAAAATGCAGTATAACTTCATCTCGTCTCTACTTCTCTTCATCCGACGCTTGATAGTACAAGAAAGAGTTGAAGATCTACAGCTGGGTATTGAAAGTCACCAAAAGAAGATCAACTTGACTGCTCCCGAACTTTGGTGTCCCGGCATCGAGAAAATGTCTCAATATCAACTGGTTAGAGATCCGTCATTCGGTTTCGTCTACTTAAGTGACCGTGGTAGACTCAACTACATGGAATATAACGAGATACACAAGTTCTGTGATGCTACACTCAAATCCGTTCATGATGGCTTGGTCAACAGATTGAAGGATATTCATCTAAAGAAGCTTCAAAGGAAAGATGATAACCTCAGGTGGAATAGTTCTGAAAGACGATAGGTTAAAACATTTTTCCACAAGATAGAAGAGAGGCTAATCAGACGTGATCAAATCAGGAGATTGGAAAGCTACATTGGTGCCAGACCATCATTTCCAGTCAGAACCTTCCAACGACCTGATCCTCAGTTCATGAACTTCGAGGAACTCTTTGGTGGCAAACTGTAGATGCATAACACGGGTACAAACATTTCAATATCTTCATTATATTTGAATGATTTGTGATTATTATTATGGCTTGTGCACACATAACAGTGTACAACCCGCACTTTGTACTTAAAGGACCCTGAGGTACGCATCAGTGCCTCAATCCTCACATAAGGAGCGAAAGCTTCTTACTTTTGAGTAGAATTAACAAAAATTTTAAGATTTCTTAAAATTCTGCTCAAAAGACAAGTATTTCACCTCAATGAGTATTCACTTGTTAAGGGGGAGTACTTGACCAAAAACATCGTTCTTGAGTCAAAAAGTTTTTGTTGGATTCTCCCCATAAGACTCAAAAAGGAATATTTGAATAAAAACGTTTAACAAAAACAACATTTGATATGCTATTTTTGAGGGGGAGAAAATGGAAAAGTGATTAAAGTATGTTGAAAAGTGGCTAAAATTGAATATCTCGTGCGAGCTCGACTCAAATTTAACCCATGAATTGACGAAACAACAAATGTTAGTATTCGAAAGGATTTATCCAAGTAGAAGGTACCGTTTCGAGAAGCTCTTATTAGATGTTTTCTTTGATGGGTCTAACTTCCTTTTAGGAATGTTAACAACTTCAAGTTAGTTATTAGGGCTAGTTATCACCTTAAAGCTGATAATGGATCCTTTTAACTAAACAACGTAAACGTGTCCCTCGGGTATATGTCTATTAAGAGTTGATCACTTCAAAAAGTGTCAACTCCTTCCGCATGTGCAAATTTCTAAAACATTCACGAGCACATGTGAAGGGGGAGTCCTTCTAAAGAAATCAAAACCCTCAAAGTGTCAACAAAATAAGTTTCATACTCATAAACACTTTGAGAGATTTTCAAACGTTTGGTTCAAATGGCAACTGATTGGTTCTGAACAGTCAGACTATATCAACCAAGGATATTGGTCAACAAAGTCAAACGGCTAAAACCAACTAACCAAGGAGTATAGAATATCCCCGGGTCATTATGTCCCGACGAGGTGTGAATGGTATCAAAAACGAATGGTGATCGGGTGATTTTGAATGGGAAAAGGGTTATGATTGATTATACTAAGGGAATATAATTGAAAATGACTAAAACCAACAATATAAACAAATATGTGCATGCAAATAACCTAGAAACGATTAAAACCTAAAAACGTACGATTTACGTTTAAATAGACGTTAACGTATAAAAATAAAAGTGAAATGAGAGCAATAAAAGTCCTACGGGGTTACAAATAATTTTCTTACGTACTAAATGACAAAACAAAATTTTAGAAAAAATAAAATTAAAAATTTAATTAAAATCCTATTTATTATGATTTAATTTCTATTTAACACTAATTAAATTCTAATTAATACTAAAACTATTCAATTAATTCTGAAACTTTTTTGTAAAGTACTTAGTGATGACAGGAACTAGGGAAAAGTATAAAAAATACCAAGTGCTTAATAAAAAGCTGTTAGAATAAGCTAAGTAGAAAAATAAGCTTAAAAGAACACTATTACTATAAATAAAAATAAGGGAAGTATTTAACTTTAACCCCCCCTAGAGGAGATGGTGCTAAAGTTTGGTTTGGTGGTCTGGTAACCCTGAGGTCTTGAGTTCGAATCCCACAGACCAACTTTTTTGCAAATATTTTTATTTTTCACTTTTTCTTTTTTGCAAATCATTCTAACAACAATTTTAGCCAACTTTTATGAAGAAGCTTTTGCTGAAAAGCTTTTAACAAGCTTAAGCAAAGCTTAAGGGACCAACAGTTGTGATGTTTCAAAAATGAGTTTTGAACAAGCTCAAAGCTAATCAATTAAGCCAATAAGCCAATAAGCCAAAACCAAAGTCTAACTCCAACAAACACAACTACCATGAACTACTAACAAGTTATAACAACAAATCAACAAGCTTAGATCAAGCAGAATCAAAATTAAACAAGCTAATAGGCTACTGATTTCTCAGCAGCAACAGTGGCAAAGGGGGTGAGCTGTGGGGCAAAAATAAGCTAGCTATCAAGCAAATCAGGCCAAACAATTTATGGATTTAACAAGCCAGCCTGGCAGGGTCCATAAAGCACCAAAGATCAAGTCCTAAACTCTAGAAATGAGCAAGTTATGTGGTTGAGAAAAATGGGTCAAAGCTGTATGAACTGGGTGCAGGGCAGAAAATGGGTTCACTAGGCATCTTTAAGCCACAAAAAGTGGTCAAGAAAAATTTCTAAAATTCCAACAAAAATAGTATAGGAATCGCAAGCTGGAAAATACTAAATTCCCCAAGTGTTAGGTCACCATGTTGTAACATAACAATCATATAATCATTAACCAAGAAAGAAGAAGAAGAAGAGACAAGAACTATGGAAGGAACTCTTAATATTGATATGATAAACTTGATATTCAAAATGAGAACCAACAAGCCTTAACCAAGGCTTACAAATGCCATTTCTATTTGTAGGTGTTCTTGATAAATCGAATAATGCAATTTTGTGGATAAAAGTTATGGTTGATGATTGGGATATGCTTTGTTATGTGTTTGGATGCTATTGATGCTTTAATAACATGATTGTAATCTATGCGGTTGCCTATTAGAAATTTCATGTTCTTGTATTTTTCGAATAGGTAGCAAATTGATCGTAAATGCATGAATTTGTTGTAAGTTTGCGTGATATACTTATCTTTGCAGGTCTATAACTGATTCCAATCATGTACGTCATCGTTTGAGTCGAAGAATTAAGATAAGCTGCACTCCTCAATCTCCAACATCCCCAGCCTCATCGACGACCGCTCAACATAGAGGTACAAGAGGGTGGCTCAAGCACTATAATTCCTCCCTCATCACAGACTGAAACAGAACAACATGATCCAAAAGGGAACGTAATTATGAAGGAAGCTACAGAGGATGATGCTGAGAAGGAGCAAACAGAGTTCATCACACCTGAGTTCATTGATCAGGTTCAAAGGGAAGAAGAACTGAAAGAGAAAGCAAGTGAAGAGTCTGAAAAAGATGAAGAATTCTTTGACACCGATTAATTCAACGACACACATTCTCTATCACCTTCAAAGGATCCTCTGATTCCCTCAGGCACACCTCCAAGGGATCCTTCACCACCTCCATCAGAACCTGACCACGAATCATCTTCATCATCATCACATCACTCATCTCCACCACCAACAGAGAAAACATCAAAACACAAATCAATCAGGAA